>CADDIJ020000008.1:0-32459 GCA_902809745.2 Tetradesmus lagerheimii
GCAGCATGGCGGCAGCACCAGGCAAATGCAGAGGGCAGTGTGCTGCAGCTCATCAAGCCTGGTGAGACCAGGTTTGCGTCAGCACTGCTGATGATTGAGCGCACCATCAAGCTCAAGGCCAAGCTGCAGCAGTTTGTGGTGTCCGACAACTGGAACAACGCCATCGCCACCATGAAGGCCGCTGACAAGGTGCGGCAGTGTTGGAAATCTTGCAGAGCTGTTAACTGCGCATTGCCTGCCCCCTTCTCACAGGATATAGGGTGACGCTGATGAACCCTGGTGCATGGCAGCCGTGATGCTGCTGACTTGGCCTTATGCTGCCGCACATTGTTGCATACCGCATGCAGCACACCTGCACATGGCTGCACAAGTGCCCTTGTGAGAAGTGTTGACCCCACACCTGACAGCATTTGTGGTGCAACAATGCTCATGTGCCACTGCCTTTGCATTCCAGGACACCGCTAACACCTACAAGGACATCATCCTGAGCGCTGCGCACTGGACAGCAGCTGAGCAGGCGTTTACTGTGTGCGAGCCTATCCTGCGGCTGCTGCGCTTTGCTGATGGAGATGTGCCAAGCAGCGGCAAGATCCACTACTACGCCTACAAGGTGCAGCAGCGGCTGCAGGAGGTGCAGCTGGATGATGAGGTCATGGATGAGGTGCAGGACATTTGGACGCAGCGGTGGGAGTACATGAGCAGCCCGCTGCATGGTGCAGCCTACTGCCTCGACCCTGAGTTCCTGACAGATGAGGGGATGGACCTGGGCAACAACAGGGATGCATGTGTGTCTGACCTGCTGAAGATGATCAACAAGCTGGTGGCAGTGTCTGATAGGCAGGCTGTGCGGTTGTCATATGCTGCCTTTCGCAGCAAGGAGGGGCTGTTTGGCAAAGCAGAGGCGCATGCTGATGCTGCTGCGATGCCAGCGCACCAGTGGTGGAGCATATATGGTGCAGACCACCCCCAGCTGCAGAAGCTGGCCATCACCCTGTTGTCTCAGGTGTCAAGTGCATGCTCATGTGAGCGCAATTGGTCCTCACATGATTTCATTCACAACAGGCGGCGCAACAGGCTCACACCTGCACGTGCGCGTGACCTAGTGTTTGTGTTCACTAATGGCAGGCTTGTGCGGAAGATGGCTGCCGGGGAGGAGGGGTTCATTGGGTGGGATGAGGAAGAGGAGATGGAGGGGAGTGGCAGCAAGGGTGAGGGAGAGGAGGGTGAGGAGGGAGAGGAGGGGGGTGAAGGTGAGGGTGAGGCCGAGGGGGTGAGGGTGAGGGAGAGGAGGGAGAGGAGGGGGGCAGCTGTGAGGTTGAGGGGTGAGGGCAACGTGTAGCTGTGTAACCACAAGCACCAGCCTGGCTTTTAGGGGAGTTCCCACAGTACAGCGTACTTTGCACCGTACTACAGCGTACTCTGTCTCAGCCGCCACGTACTCTAGCGTACTACGCACTACGTACTACGTACTGATGAACCCTGCAGCTGTGAATGCGCACATTTGATGGTGACAGGTGGCGGTGCTTGGATCAGCGATGCTAAGTGCAGTGCTGTGGATATGGTCAGCTGTTGTGAAGCTTAGACTGTGAGGCTGTCGATATAGCTTCCGTCCGTGGTAGACCGCTGGGTGTGTTGATCTACTGCATTGATACAGTATACTGTACGTACACTCTCGTTATCTGCGCTGCTTGTAACAGTGTCACTGCACCGTGTGTCACGAACAGCCGGTTAAAATGGGCTGTTTCTTTTCTGTGGAATAGCTTCTCTTCTGTCACATGATGCTCATGCACAGCTTCTGCCGGGCAGCAGGCCCATGGCCACTGCAAACCCTAGTCATAAGCCCGTTATAACCTCGCATGTTCGTGGCAGGGTGATAGCAAACATGGATCATTTGGCACTCATCACGGCAGATGGTGTGCGTGTATAGCGTATAAGGATCGCAGAGTTGCTGCTGTCGCTATAACTCTGTGGACTATGACCGCAGCCCAAAACTTCGACATGGAAGTGTGAGATCACAGCATGCAGACGATGATTTCCGACACGTATCGGCTTCTGGATCATTGCCCTGGCAGCTGCGATCATAGCGCACACGGCCTCAGGCCAGCAGAGAGCAGCACCAGCAGCATGCAGTGGCTCCACAGCAGCAGAGAAGCCCTGGACAGGGCCCGCAGGCAAGTATGATAAACATTTCGCAGCAATATGTTCATCTCATTGATGACTGGTGTGAGGCGAAGCTGCAGCGTCGCTTGCATGCTGACAGCAGCAGCACAACCAACAGCTGCATGCATGAAGAGCAGTGCACTTGGCCAGCATGCATATAAGCATTTCACCAAAGCAACAACGTTGAATTGCAGAGGGCTATTCAACAAAGGTTCACAGTTTGAAGCACCCAGCAGTGTGTGTACCCTGCAGACATGTACCCGTGTGGGAACGGCCACGTTTCTCGTCTGTCCTGCAGGCCTCTGTGGCAGAGTGGCATCATGTGCGCATCGCTGGCGTGCATTATATTCTCATTCAGCTCACTGCAGGTCAAACTCACAGGTGTGACTCAACCGGTACTGGCAAGCTGATTTCACCACGCACCGTGGAAGGCAGAATGCATGTGGAGATGTGCTTGTGTGGCCACCCTTTGATCTGCTGAGGCTGCCTTTGTGGCTGCCACACGTCCATCAGAAGCGCACACAACCTTGCTGCATGCATCTCCGATATCATCACCAGCAGGCAAATGCAGCAGGCCAACCTGAGCCATGTGTGCTTGAAATCGTATGCTCCCCTTGCAGGAGGGCGTGTGCCCTTGCTGCAGCTATGCATCATCCGCAGCTCCATCTCTTTCTGCACCATGTGTTGTGTTGTGTTCCTACCCCATGTTCTTCAGCTGCACAACAGCTTGATCTGCAGTGGCTGCCTGGAAAGATACATGTGGTAAAACAGTCACTGCCTTGTTGTGGCCTCCTCATATAGTAGCAGCAGGCAGAGCTACACAGCGCAACACACATATGTCGAAACAACTGCGTGTTTTGCTTGCAGGAGGGCGCGTGCCAGTGCTGCAGCTGTGCATCATCCGGAGCTCTATTTCTTTCTGCACCAGCATAGCAGCAGGCACAGCAAGTGGCATAAAGCCGCTCTTTGGCCAGCGCCAGCACTTCCCGCTGCTGTTCCTGCGGGGGTTCTTTGGCACGCTTGCCATCAGCAGCAGCTACGTGGCCCTGCTGAGCTTGCCACTTGGCGATGCAGTGACGATTGCACAGGTGGGCGTTGGGTTAGCAGTTGTGTTGTGTGTGAAACCAGGCTGTGTGCTGTATAGTAGGAGGCGTGAGCAGGTATGCTACCTGACGGCTGTCTGCTTGGCAGCACTGCAGCCTCAGTTGCTTTCAAGCACCTATGGCATGTCTGGCCAGCGCCAGCACTTCTTATTGCTGTTCCTGCGGGGGTTCTTTGGTACGCTTGCCATCAGCAGCAGCTACCTGGTCCTGCTCAGCCTGCCACTAGGTGATGCAGTGACCATCGCACAGGTAAAAAGTTGTTCTAGCACTCGTGTGTAAGGTGTCTGAAACGACAGGGTGTGCGCAGTTGCTGTGTGATCTGAGGCGTTGGCAGGCATGCCACCTGACGGCTGGCTGCTTGGCAGCACCGTGGCCTCAGGTTTAAAGCAAGTATGGCATACACAATGCGGCCAGCGGCAGCACTTCCTGATGCTGTGGCTGCGAGGCCTTTTTGCCACAAGGCACGCTTGCCATCAGCAGCAGCTACCTGGCCCTGCTCAGTCTGCCACTAGGTGATGCAGTGACAATCGCACAGGTGGGCGTTGTTCCAGCAGTTTTAGCAGCTGTGTTGTGTGTATATCAGGTTGTGCGCAGGTGCTGTGTAGAGTAAGGCGGTAGCAGGCATGCCACCTAATGGCAGCAGTGTGGCCTCAGGTTTTGCAAGCAGCTGTGGCATACCTGGCCATGGCCAGCGGCAGCACTTGCAGTGCATGGCTGTTCCTGTTAGGATCGTTTGGCACGCTTGCCATCAGCAGCAGCTACCTGGCCCTGCTCAGCCTGCCACTATGAGATGCAGTGACGATCGCACAGGTGAGAGTTGCTCTGGCACTCGTGTGTGAAAAGTCAGCAACAACAGGGTGTGCACATGCACTGTTTAGTCTGAGGCGTTAGCAGTAGGCGCGTCAACTGACAGCTGTTTGCTTGGCAGCACTGCGACCTCAGTTGATTTTGAGCAGCTAGTATGGCATATCTGGCCAGCGGCAGCAGTTCCCGATGCTGTGGCTGCAAGGCCTGTTTGGTACGCTTGCCACGAGCACCCTGCGCGCGCACTCGCATTCACAGCGGCTACGCAGTAGCAGAGCCTGCGCAATTGGTAGTGCAATGTTCATTGCTTGGGTTTCAACTACGGCAGTGGCATGTGCTGCGACCCTAGGTCTGGTTGCTCGATCTACCACGAAGGGGCCCCTTCTGTTAAAATTTATGCACCTAGCCTTACGTTGAACACTGCTGCTGCTGCTGCTGCTGCTGCAGATGCGGCCGCCAGTAACAGCCGTTATGGCTCGCCTGCTGCTCAACGAGCCACTAGGCTTGACGGGCGCTGCCGGCTGCTTCGTCAGCGTTGCTGGTGTCACCATCCTTGCACACCCACCCTTCCTGTTTGGCGGACACAGCAGCTGGGGTCACAAGCGGCTGCTGGGCACGCTCAGTGGCGTGGCGTCTACACTGTTTGCGTCAGGCACATCGTATACTATACGCAGGTGCGGCGAGGGCCTTGGGTGCTTTGTAATGCTAGGTTAAGCGCGTTGCCGCTGGTACTGCTGCCGAAACTGGGATGCGCTGTGTTTGGATGTCGTTGGTACAGCTGCTTTGAACGCTCTGTTCACGCCCTCTGCTGTACTTGTTCCCTTTCGTTCCCTATTTATGAATGGTCAAAGGGCAGGATTGACCAAAAGGAGTCTGCAGCAGCTGTCGCACTCTGGGCTGCTCTGTGACTATGACCATTGCCCCAATGGTGTGACTTGTGCAATAACTCCGTCCAGAATAACTTTGCATCCAATTGTCATGCACAGGATCGGCCAGAAAGAACCTGCCTTGGTGGTGGCTCTATGGTTCCACTCCGTGACCATAGCACTGATGGTGTGGCCGCAGCTCCAACTCTGTTCACAACTGCTCTGCATCCAATGTTTTCACGCACAGGATTGGCCAGAAGGAACCAGCTTTGGTAGTGGCTCTATGGTTCCACTCTGTGACCAGTGCCCTGATGGCGCTGCCACTGCTTGATTTCTGTCCACAATCACTCTGCATCCACTGCCCACACGCAGGATTGGCCAGAAGGAACCAGCATTGGTAGTGGCCCTATGGTTCCACTCTGTGAGCATAGCACTGATGGCGTGACCGCAGCTCTAAATTCGTCAATAATCTCTCTGCATCCACCTTTCATGCGCAGGATTGGACAGAAGGAACCAGCCTTGGTGGTAGCCTTATGGTTCCACTCTGTGACCATAGCGCTGATGGTGTGGCCACTGCTGCTGGGCCTGCCAGAGCATGCAAAGCTCGTGGCTCCCCGCGACTGCCTGCTGCTGCCGCACTAGCTGTTGCACTCTGGTCTGTTTTGTGATGGACTAGGTGCCCTGATGGTGTGGCTGCTGCTCGAACCCTGTCCACAACTGCTCTTCGTTTACAACTACCCTGCAGGATTGGCCAGAAGGAGCCAGCGTTGGTGGTAGCCTTATGGTTCCACTCTGTGACCATAGCGCTAATGGTGTGGCCGCTGCTGCTGGGCTTGCCAGAGCATGCAAAGCGTGTGGCGCCGCGCGACTGCCTGCTGCTGCTGGGCATTGCAACGACGTCATTCTTTGCTCAGCTGCTGATGACTCGGTCGTTCCAGCTCATACCGGCAGTGCGTGCTGCAGCTGTCAGCTTCACAGGTGGGCGACTGGTTAGGGCGGTTGTGGCAGCTCTTTTGATGCGTGCAGAACACATCCACATGTACATGTACATCCACATACACCTCAGCCTGAGATGATGCAAGGGACATACAGATATTGCAGGGCCCATCTTACAGTAGGGTCAACCATGTAGTCACAGGATGCTCGGTCGTTCCAGCTCATACCGGCAGCACGTGCTGCAGCTGTCATTTTCACAGGTGGGTGACTGCGGCTGTTGTGGCAGCTAATGCGCAAAGCAACATTGGTTGGAATGCGTGCTCACACAAAGCAAGGAGCAGAAAGACGATGCAGGGGTCAACCATTTAGTCACAGATGCGGACCTGAACCTGGCGTCTGGTGCTGTTGTGCGCTCTTTTGCGGTCAGCTTTGCGGCTAGACACGCTGCTTTCTGACAATCAGTTCCTCTGCATCTGCATCTGTGCAGACGAAACGAGCTGTCTCTGTAATTTGATTTCAACACTATGTTGTGTTGTGTTGTGTTGCTGCCTGTCTGCTGCCGACGCAGGTGTCATGTACAGCCACATTCTTGGGGCCCTCATCTTTGATGAGAAACTGACAGCATCAACAATTGCTGGCGGCATGCTGATTTTCGTGGGAGTGTTGATGGTCACTGTGCGCAGCAGCAGCAGCAGCAGCAGTGCGACACGGGGCAAAGCTGATCATGACACTCTAGCTGTTGATGACAGCAATGACAGCAACAGAAGTCAGGCAGCAGAGTTGGGAGGAGCAGAGAGTCAGGCGCTGTTGGCAGGTGACGGTAGGAAGCAGGAGATGCCCAGTGAGTGCACAGTGCAGCTGGGAGGAATTAGCATAGATGTCACCAGCAGAGCAACAGAGGGCAGTCGGGCGATAGCTTATGTGCAGCAGCAGGAGCAGCAGCAGCAGCAGCAGCATAACATTGGAGGAGGGTTGAGAAGGCCGCCGTGGCTGCAGCAGCTGCTGGGGAGCGACACCAGCGGGGGTGGTGGTGTCGCTGTTGGTGGCAGCAGCAGCAGCAACAGCAGCAGCACTGATCAACGCCAAGACAGCAGCTGGCCCTCTAGGTACACTGCTGTTCTACAGCAGCCAGGAAGCAGGGGAAGTTATACAGCAGTGGTTACAACAGCAACACCAGCAGCAGCAGCAGCGGCAGTGCAGGATGATTTCGGCCCGTTTGCCGCGCAGCATACGGCAAGTAGCCAAGACCCTGGCCGATTGGATCGTGCTGCTGGTGCTGCAGCGCAGCAACAAGACGCTCACATAGAAGCACAGCATGCACAACAACAAGCAGCGCTGGGCACAGCAAACGGCGTGGCAAGTGCAATCGGAGTTGGTGATGCCGGTGTTGATTTGAATGCTGAGCAGCCGGTCTTGTTGCGGGCTTCCCTAGCCTCCTGGGCATCTTGGCCGTCTTTCGGTTCAGCAGCAGGGGGGTCTGTAGAGCTGCTGGCAACAGCGCAGCAGCAGCACGAGCAGCAGATGCAATGCCCACAGCAGCAGGGGCAGCACAGCTGCAGGCAGTAACAGAGATGTATGTGGTGTTCAGCGAGGCTTGGCTCATCTTTGAGACATGATGATCATGTTTGTTAGGGTATGAAGCCTCCTCCCTATCAGGGTGGTGGTGCATGGTGCCAATGGCATTGAAAGGTTCAACAAAAAAAGGTTCAAGCATTTCCAATTCCCGTCAGCTTGACGGTGCACATGTTTGCTTCGTCACGGTTGTGCACTTGGTTTGGGCGGGCAAAACGGTTGGTAGCTGCCGGCTACCGTGCGACCCTACGATAGCGGCTATCATACTACAGCGGCCGCCTTCCTCCGTGCTACCACACTCTGTAACTCAATTATACGGGTGGGGCATCTCGCACATGGGATATACACCCTTTACATGCCATGATGGGAACACATCTGCTGCACAGCCCGGCTGCGTGGGTACAGTGGCCGTGTGCAGGGGTCTCGGAGACGCGGTGCAGCCGCAGCCATGCGCTCAGCCTGAGCCGCCGGGTGGCCATTCACTGCTTGGCTGTTGGCAGGCACCAGTGGTACCAAGGATGCAGGGGATCATCAGATTGGTTGGCAGGCACCATCACAATGTCAGAGTCCCGTTACAAACCCAACAGAAAGGATGCAATGCGCGGCAACATCATGTTCGCAGTGCGCGGACCACTGGCAGGACCGCCGCAACCTTCTCTTCTACTGTACATCAGCATCAGCACACCTCTGGTGGTGGCGCTACATCCGGGATCATCCCAACATCAAACCGCTCAGCCTGCCACGCTGCTGCTATCTGCTCTGCTGTCATACCACCTGGTCTGCCGCTACTACCAGCACCTGCAGCCGCTGCTGCTGCTGCTGCTCCATCTGCTGCTGCCGGTGGTGCTGCTGCAGGTGCAGGCGACACAAAAGGCACTGCCGCGGCCACTGCTGGTGCTGCGGCAATGCCGCCTGCCAACCAGTCATCCCCTGCACCCCCTCCCCCATCCAACTGCGCACCAAACAGCACCTTCGGCCTGCCTCCAGCAGCAGCAGCACCACCTCCAAACCCAAAGCCACCTGCACCACCTGCACCTCCTGCTGCTGCTCCAAACCCACCAAACCCACCCCCTCCACCACCAGCAGCAGCTGCTGCTGCTTTACCAAATACAACACCGCCACCACTAGCTGCTGCCTGCGACCCAAACCCACCAAAGCCACCAGCAGCTGCTGGTGATAATTGAGCCGCCGCCCCAAAACCGCCTGGTGCTGCTGCTGCTGCTGCTGCCCCGAAGCCAAACCCTTGCTGCTGCGGCTGCTGCTGCTGCTGCTGTGCAGCTTTGCCGAACAGAACTGAGCCGCTGCTGCCTCCCGTGCCACCCATTGTATCGTCCGTCATGGCGTCCCCTCCCATGCTGTTGTTCGCAGCAGCTGCTGCAGAACCAAAGATGCCGCCGGCAACAGGGGCACCGGCAGCACCAAAGGCACCACCACCCCCGAAGGGTGCACTGCCAGCTGCTGCTGCAGAGCCAAAGACAGCTCCACCAGGAGCAGGAGCTGCTGCTGCTGCAGAGCCAAAGCCTGCAAAACAGCAAAAAACAGCATCAACCGATTCACTCTTGCAAACAAGCATCACGGCATCACTTGGATGTTGCTGCATGCAGCATATACAACAACTGCTTGACTAAATACAACTGCATGAACCGCTGTCTTTATGTAGGAAAGCGTAACTTTAGGCGGCAAGGCAGCTACATTGCACGCAACCCGGCGCCCACCTGTGCCAAAGCCACCGGCAGGTTGCTGCTGCTGTGCTGCCTTTCCAAACACTGCCTTGCCAGCTGCTGCTGCAGCTGCACCTCCCCCTGCTGTCCCTCCAGTAAACAGATCTACATAACAACTGCTGTACTATACACCAGTGCATAACGTGCTGGTTTTGTGTTTTTAAAGCGGGGCTAGGCGACAAGGAAGCTACATTGCACTGTACGAAACCTGGCGCCCACCTGTGCCAAAGCCACCAGCAGGTTGCTGCTGCTGCTGTGCTGCCTTTCCAAACACTGCCTTGCCAGCTGCTGCTGCAGCTGCACCTCCCCCTGCTGTCCCTCCAGCAAACAGATCCACGTAAGGGTTGGGCCGTGTGCGCAGGTCACCAGCTGCAGGAGGCTTGTTGTGCTGCCGCACAAACTGCAAGGGCAGCGAAGCAGCAACACACACAACAATTGCAGCAGCAGCAGCAGCAGTTAGCATTGGGTTGTTGTGCTGGCGCACAAACTGCAAAAGCGGCGAAGCAACAGCATAGACAGCAATAGCAGCAGCAGTAGCATAGGTTGCTTGACAGCGTGGCGTGCCCTTGCACATCTATGTCAGCCGCCGCCGCTGCTGCTATGGCTGCTGCAGTAACGTCTCCTCACCCACATCCTCTAAGTGTAGCTGCTTGGCTGCCGCTGCAAGAATAGCATACACTGCATACCCCAATGCGCACTTGCTGCTAATGTTTGCATAACAAGGAGTATAACAAACTTGAATATAACGTGTGCTCACCTGCAGCATGTCCTCCAGGTCTTGCTGCTTGGCTGCCACAGCAAGCACAGCACACACTGCATAACCATAGGCGCACTTTCTGCTAATTTTCAGACGGCCGACGTATACACCATACGTGTAACTTCTCCGCTCCTCTCAAGTTACGAGGACAATCAAGAATGTGTGGTCACACTCAGCATGTCCTCCAGGTCTTGCTGCTTGGCTGCTACAGCAAGCATAGCCTAGACAATCCTCCCTCACTGCGCGCTCCCTGCTGATGTTCACATAACAACAAAAATAACAACAACTATAACAAAGCGCGCTCACCCGCAGCATGTCCTCCAGGTCGTGCTGCTTTGCTGCCACAGCCTGCTGCAGCTCCTGGCTCAGCGCAAAGGGCTGCTTCTGGCCTGACCGCTGCTCTGCTGCATCCTTCCAACGCACCTCCTCAGGCGACACATCACCTGCAGAGATGCAGCAGTGCAGTATGCATAATGTTTTGAGTTCGAGTGGACTGTCGGAAGCCAAGTGGTTTGGACTCGAAGAGCCTATGCGCTGGTGACTGGTGAACTTGCAGCGGGATCCTGGCGATTCTGACATGTGATGTTGTGCTGGTTGCTTGAGCACACTACACACAGCTCTTGGGCTGCTTCCTCTGCTGTTCAGCTGCACAGACAGAAACAACAACAAGCATCACACGTCACACACCTCGCGTTCCCTCAACACACATCACACGTCACACACCTCGCAGGTCGCTTGGCTGATCCCGATCTATAGCGTAGCAGCTCAAGATCCATCGTGGCCGGTCTGTCTTCAAGTCCTGCTCAGCAGCTAACTTGTAGTCCTGATGTGCCTTGCCTTGCTGCTGCTGCTGCTGCTGCTGGCCCCTGCCGCCGCCTCCAAAGCCGCCTCTTCCGCCCCCTCTGTTACTGTTATTGTTATAACTATTGTTATAGCCGCCACCGCCTCTGCTTTGTTGGTACTGCTGCTGCTGCTGCTGCTGGTAGCTATCATCTTGGTTGGCTAATGCTCCGAAGCGATTGCCACCGCCACCGCTACCGCCACCTCTGCTGCCGCCTCTGTTGCCACCGCCACCGCCGCCACGGCGGTTGTCGTAGTACTGCTGCTGCTGGTTGTAACCGCCCTGGTTGTAACCGCCCTGGTTGTAACCGCCGCGGCCTCCTTGCTGCATTAAGCCAACAGGCAGACACACATGCAGCCGAACGTGCAGTCATCAGTACATCAGCACCGCCACGGCACTTGCACATGTCGAAGTGTGTGATGCTACATGTGATGCAGCAGAAAGCAGTGCCTGCATGGCGCTGGCTTGCTGGTTATGGCTAGGGTTTGTGTACACTGTAGTACTGCATGTAACTCATCAGCCACACGCTGCTTTGCACGTGTGAGACCAGTGTTGATGCTGTGGGTGGTGGTTTATGCAACCAATCACCCTGTCAACTACCATAGCATGCAAAAGGTTGTGGCTGCTGGGTGCTGCTGCTAGTCCTGCTATTGCTGCTGCTGCTGTTGCAGGTGACAACTCCGCGTCAGCGCGTGTACCTGGTAGCCACCCCCTCCTCCCCTGCCGCCTTGGTAGCCACCCCTGTCTTGTTGGTAGCCACCTATTGACGATGGGCAACAACAAACGTATAAGCAGATGGGCATGGTGTCTTCTGCAGCTGCTGCTCTTCCTGCTACTGCTGTTGAAAAGTTGGCTGTGGCTCACGGCATACCTCTGCTGCCACCACCTCCGCCACCCCAGCGAGGTCCCATTAGCCTATGATTCGGTATTCATCGACCCCTACGCTGTGCTGCAACTACACGACAGCAAACCTGTCCGAGTTCTGTTGTGTACGAAGCACCTGGTCCAGTAAATCTCGCGCATATAGATAATTCAGTCCCGATAAGGCGTGATCATCAGTCGGTACAGATGTTGCAGTGCCGAACAACCCCAACGCACTTGTCATAGAAGGTGTTGCTGTGTCCCTTCAGCTCCCCCAGGCTCTGCCATGACATGCGTGGCACCCAGCTACCACAAGCATTATCCCTTGCATTAATGACTTTCAAAGTGACGTGTTGATCAACAGCAACAGCAGCAGCAGCAGCAGCAAGGAGCAGGACATACAGCACTGCAGACAGTTGCACAGCAGGAGCCCTACTAAAAGCAGCAGCAGCAGCTGGCACATAAAAAGCAGAAGCAGCACAATGCTACTCAACAGCAGGAGCGTTACGTTCAGAGGGGCTACACGCAGCCATGCACGCCAGCTGCAACCCTGGCAACAACAGCAGCGGCAGTTGAGGCGACGCCTTGTACCTTGCTGCTCGACAGCACAGCCAACAGAGTCAGGTGCGCTACGGCCCAGCTCCAGCTCCCCAAGCTTGCGTCTGGGGCTCTTCACAAGATACGGCAGATGATGTCTTGGCGCTCGCCTGTCTAGTTGGCGGCCTCACATGTACACTGGGGAACAGTAGTGGCCCTTCAAAGGTTCAGGGGGGATGACGACAGCGTTGCTGGCATGCACAGCCGAGCATGACGGGGCCGGGCAATTCTGCTCTTTTCACTTGCTTTCCAGCCAGGTGCAAGTCCTCTTGCACGTTTCACTAGGTTTATGCATAGGCGGGAGCAAGCATACTGCAGCCTGCTGCTGTCACATGCCTCGTAATGGATGCTGTCCAAGTCTCATGGTGCACTGCCGCTTCGTGCTTTACTGCAGTGAGCCAAGAGGACCGGGCTTACATACTGCAAGCGTTGGAGCTGGCAAAACGTGCGCTGGGGCAGACTTACCCCAACCCAGCTGTGGGCTGCGTCATTGTGAAAGATGGACAGGTGAGAGTTGGTGTAGTGCTTCAACACTGTTGTAGCCTGTTAGCATGACAGCATGACAAGACTTGAAGCTGTAATGAAGGGTTGACAGGCTTACAGCTGTGGCAGACAGTCAACCAGTCTGCATGTGCACCATGCCAACTTGATTCAGGAAACAGCTGTGGGTCACGTGATAGAGGAGCTGGTCAGGTGGAGATAGTCGCAGCACTTGAACATACAGCAGGCAAGCCCCAGAGCAGAGTCATCCGACCCCTGCATGCAAGGTCAGGTGTGACCAGCCTGCATATGACTGTTGTCTGGCAACGTTGACTCTGCTGGCGCACAGCTTTGGCAGGGCGGGGGTCAAGGCACCGCCGGCTGTTCTCGCTGTTGCTGTGCCTTTCTGCATCACCCATTGCTAGCGGCATGCTTGTTTGCTGCCCTTTGCACCACTGCCTCTGCTGCTGCTGCTGCTGCTGCTGCCAGGTTGTGGGTGAGGGCTTCCACCCCAAAGCAGGCATGCCACACGCCGAGGTGTACGCGCTGAGAGCAGCAGGTGCGGCTCGAAACTGTGAACTCATGAACCCGACACTGAGTATGCAGCACACCACGGCACACTGTGATGCAATGCAGTTTGCTGGTTTGGGCTGGGATCAGCACCACACACGAGCAGCAGGGCTGACAACAGCACGGGTTCATAGCAGCCACTATCTGCAGGCATGCCACACGCTGCGGTGTGTACGCGCTCAGAGCTGCAGTTGCGGCTCCAGGCTGTGAAGCTGATGTTGCATCAGACATAGATGATACACAGCGCACCGCGGCACTTTGTGACGTAACTTGGCAGTTTTATGGTAGGGGCTGGGATCAGCGCCACACACTAGCAGCTGGGCTGACAACAGCACCACAGTATTTCTACAGCAGCTCCTGCTTTCAGGTGTTGCCTGTACGTCCAATGCAGCATTGAACGCCTGTGCACTGTATCAACTGCCAGATCATGGCCTTGAGCTTATCCACTGGCAGCTCTCAGCCAGACCCATCCGCTAGCGGTGCTTGACGCAACACGGTCCATCATCAACTCTGCACATTTGCTGCTCTGACATCTCGCCACCATGCTGCCTCACCACCGTGCTGTGCACTGCATGCATGGCCTGCAGGCACTGCTGCGCGAGGTGCTACTGCGTATGTTACGTTGGAGCCGTGCAACCACTACGGCCGCACACCGCCCTGCAGCCAAGCACTGGTGGACGCAGGCGTCACTCGGGTGAGCAAGCGTTGATGCTCATTGCTTGGTCGACGGGCCTGCTTACAGCATCACATCACCCAGACGCACTCAACTTTAGGCACTCGTCAGTCTCAGCAGTTCTACTGCAGACACGCTGGTGGCAGCTGGTTGCAGCTGGTTGGTGGATGCTGGCGGAGCTGGGGTGACGAAGCATTGTTGCTCGTTGCATGGTCAACAGTGTCAGCAGTTCTAGTGCAAACATGCTGGTTGCAGCTGGTTGCGGCTGGTGGGTGGACGCTGGCGTGGCTCGGGTGAGTCAGCACTTATGCTGGTTGCTTGGTCAACGGGCCCTGCTTACAGACTCACATCATCCAGCCGCATCCAGCTGCATACACTCCACAGTCCCTGTGGTTCTGCTGCAAACATGCTGGCTGCAGCTGGTTGCGGCTGGTGGGTGGACGCTGGCGTGGCTCGGGTGAGTCAGCACTTATGCTGGTTGCTTGGTCAACGGGCCCTGCTTACAGACTCACATCATCCAGCCGCATCCAGCTGCATACACTCCACAGTCCCTGTGGTTCTGCTGCAAACATGCTGGCTGCAGCTGGTTGCGGCTGGTTGGTGGGCACTGGCGGGGCTCGGCTGAGGAAGCATTCTTGAGTGCCGCGAGTCACATTGCATTGTAAAAGTCATCAAGTACAGGAGCCGTTCCAGTGCTGCATGTTGCCTGCCCATCCTAGCTAAGGCAGATATGGGAGGTCAACCTGCTGTGTTCTGTCACACTGATGGGCGCCAACGCGTGCGCCAGTGGCAACAACGGATACTTACAGTGTGTTGTGTACTGCTGCTGCGGCTGTTCCTGCATGCTGGCGTTTGCCGCAGGTTGTGATAGGCTGTGGTGATCCCAATCCGCTGGTGGCAGCAGCAGGCATTGCCACGCTGACATCAGCAGGTATCCAGGTGGCGCTGGTGGGGGGTGCTGAGGAGCAGCAGTGCTACGACATCAACCAGGAGTTCATGGAGAGGATGAAGCAGCAGGCCGCTGGCAGTAGTTGAGAGGAGAGGACTGCGAGGCTGAGGCGTAGGCAAGGGGAGCCAGTGTGCATGCACACTGTTTGCGCAAACAGCGCTGCTGCTCATCAAGATGCACATGTGCAGCACTTTGCAAACTGTCCCGGCGCTGGGCTGTGAGCACCAACCCGAATAACTCCTGGCTGCGTATCGTACGACGGACAATGCGATGTACACACCGAGTGGTGACACAGCAGCGACACGTCCAAAGCCCTAGTTGGCTGACTGCACGGCTTTCCCATGTTCAGTACACCACGATGTACTTATAGTGTAGCATCACTTGCATCATCACTCACCGCTACCAGAAGCCCCATGTCTGCTGAATGGCTTTGTCGTAGATCGCTCACAATGAGAGCAGGATACCAATGGTGGACAGGCCCGTGCCTGCATCGAAGCCTGTGCTGCAGCCTAGCACTGATTGTGATGTTTGCTACAATCTCTGCGGTGCAAGCAGCCCCGAGAAACGCCGCTCTCTCAGTTGATAAGCTGCCCCCTGCTGAGCAGAGCCCTGGGAAGACAGAGGACAGCAAGGATGCAAAGAGCGAGCAGCTGCACTACGTGCACGAGATTGGAGCGTACAACAAGGATAACTGGGTTGCGTCCTGGAACGCACTGGCAGTGGTGGTGAGCTGGCTGCATCTGCATGTCCTCCCTGGGTGCCGCTGCTCTGCAGAAGCAGATCTGCCTGCATGCGCAGCCCTGCACAAGCCTAGACTCAACGGAGTCCGGTGACTCTGATTTGATGCCGGGCTTTATTTCAAGTTCAAAAGCTGCTGCCTATTGAACCCTCCCTAGTGCCAGTACTTGCCAGATCAGCACCCCGTGGGTGACAGTCACTGCACGCGTTTAGCCCACAGCTACGCTCTTAGCACGCGTTTAGCCTGGTTCAACCAGTGTTTTTTTCTTAGCTTACTGGGATGAACTAGTCGGGCAGCGGTGTTTACATGCGCACCAGTGTAACTGCATGTTATGTCATGCCGGGGCTGATCAGCCGTCATGACGTCCATGGCTCTGTCTGGAATGGGCAAACCCCCGGGGGTGGCATGCTGTCAAGCTGTTGTGCACTCACAGAAATTTCCAATTTCGTCAACGAGCTGCATGTGATGCGCTGATGAGCAGGCATTGTATAGACTCTATAGGCAGGCTGCCGCGCCAACAATAAGCTTGCGCAGCTCTGGATTAACCCAGGTTACGTTGTGCCTGCTTGCAGAGTACCCTGCTACTTGGCTCAGCCTTGGCTGTGTTGGTCGCAGACCCAACAATTGCAAACCCAGATGCAGCTGACAACATGAAAAAGACATATGTTGGACGGAGAGCTGCCAAAGCCGCAGAAAAGGCAAACAGGAGAAGAGACAAAGCAGTCAAAATCGCACAGCTCCCAGGTGCTTCGCAGGAAGCGCTGCACACAGCAGCTGCTGCCAGAGATGCAGCCACTGCAGCTCAAACCACAGCTAGGGAAAATCCCATCCCTGCTGAAATATTGCCGGCCATGGCCAGTGAGGGCAGGCATCATCAGTCGGCTGCACGGCGGCACACTCGACTGTCCGAGCTGGGTATCAGCTCTGCGGTCTGTGCTGCTGCTGGGGTCAGTCCTGTGCTGCATGGGGGCGCTGCTGAGCAGCACTGTGTTCATCATGGTCATCAACAGCAATGCAGTGCTGGTGCCGTTTGCAGACGCGGCAGACATCGTCAAAGCACTGAAGAGCCAGCCCATAGGGTTTGCGTGCAACAGCATTCCAACACGGTACCAGCACATAATGAGCTGGCTCCCACTGGCAAATGCGACAAACGCGACCAACCCGGCATCACCAGCACCCAACACAACAGCTGACAATGTGACAGTATTCAGGCAGGATGCAGCACCACCAGCAGCAGCAGCAGCTGAGGGCGCAGATCCAGATGAGAGCACTACTTGCAACACAGCTGCCAACTATGTCGACTTCATGTGCAAGAACGGACACGCAGGTACCCAAAACTTTCTGCTGGTTCCTCAAGGCTTCACAATTGCAGCAGCAATCCTGCTGGTGCTGGGCCTCTTCGTCCATGTGTGCATAAAGGAGCGCTTGGTTGTGGCAGTGCTGTTCCTGGTGTTTGTCATTGGTTTGGGGGCAGGTTATGGGTCACTGCTCACATTCTACAGCTTTAACATCAATGAGAAGCAGAGTACATGTGTGTTCAACGATTTCTACAAGTTCAAGTAAGAACTTTTGATGGTTGCTGTGATCAATGGGCAGGGTCTGAGGCAATCACGATGCTCTCATGTTGGCAGCCATATACGGCTGATGTAAACATCAATGAAAGCAGGATGCATGCGCTTCAACATATTTCACAAAGCCTCAGTAACAATAAATATACTTTTGTGGAGTGTTGCAGCATAAATGTGGTCCCAAAATCAATTATGTTTAAAGTTGTGCAGCTGAGTCGGCTGCATGTCATGGGAGTCGGGTAATACAAGGTGCTTGTGACATGTTGGCGATCAACATGCTGCATGGCGCAAAGCTTCAAGTAGATGGATACAAGACAACACAAGAGTGTTGCTCTGCTGCCAGACAGCCTCATCATGCGCAGGCTGGAGCACTGCCATGACAGAAACAGCAGGCGAAAGAAATGCAGCGTTCAAAAGATACCATCAGCTGAGGTTTGATGCATTCAGTCTTATGAACGTACAGGTCTTGCAGAATGTGGCACGCAACCAGAGTCATGTTTCATTACCGCAACCGTCCAGCATTTTTTATTGTTCAACAAGTTGTTGGTTACCTGGCGGGAGGGGGGGCTGCAACAGTCCAGCATGAGTTTCACAAATGCGTGGGAGCACAACAACTACTGGAGATGTGGGAGCGCAAGGACTGCTAGGATTGTGGGAGCAGGTTTGACATGTAGGGTGCAATGCGGCAATAACACACTCAGTGCTGTACAGTGTGTGCAAGTTGTACATGTACTTCAGTGGCATCATGCAACACGGTGTTCCCGCAAGTTGTGTATTCCAATTGTGGTCCCACTACTAGTACATCACCCGTAGTGCAGACTTTGCAGCAGCCGGGTTTGTAGATGTATGAACCATTTGTTGCCTGCCAGGTCATGCTGACTGTTATAACGACTTGGGTGCCACTGACTAATCAGCACGGTTTGCTTTGCAGGGAAACAACTTTGTTTGCTTTGTGTGACGTCTTGACGCTATGAGCATTTCATCAGTGTTTCATCAGCTCTTGATTAGGTTCCCACAGGTGATTGAGTGGAACATGTAAGGTTATGTGGTATGGCATTGAGCTATTACCGCTGCTGTTGCCTTTGAAAACAGTCTGCATTGAGCACAGTCAGTAGTAGTAATCCGAACCCTGAACCTGTGGGTGACAGCTTGACACCCAACCTGCCTCTACGTGTGGTCCAAGGCCTGCCAGGAGCACCTCACACACTTAGTATCGCCATGCATTCCAGTACGTTGCAGCTTACATCTGTCGACTTTGCTGCATGGGCAGCAGCAGCAACCCCAGGATCAGCAGCAGCAGCAGCAGCAGCGAGGCACACGAGTCAAAGAATCTTTCCACACGAATGTCTACGTCTGTATATGTTGAAGGCCAGGAGTCTCAGCAGTTCCCCGTAGTTACCACGCCTGTTGTCTCGTCACCAGAGTCACTCGCAGCGCTTGCAGCACCTAGTGCTCCGCCTAGCAGTACTGTCTCGAGCCCCGTTACACAAAAAAGCGATAAGCAGTCGTTTGTAGAAGGGCTGAAGTATGGCGCTGCTGGCGGCATAGCAGGGGCATTCGCCAAGTCCTGCACAGCACCCCTGGCCCGCCTTACAATCTTGTATCAGGTACGTTCCTGCAAGCAGCAGCAACCCCCACGATGTATGTTTGAAACCTTACCTTATGTCTTTGGCTTTTCTGGCGCTGCATGGTTACGTGCAGGTCCAGGGCTTCACCACAACAGCAGCAGCAGGGACAGCAGGGCAAGCTCAAAGCATTGCCCACCCGCCAAAGCTGCGGCATGCGTTCCTTCAGGTGGGTGTCTTACTTTCGCGTTATGATGTGCGTGGCCTTAGATGCATCTTCTGTGCACAGCATATGATGCGCGTCATGCGCAGCCTGCTCTTATCAGGCCTGACAACAGCAGCAGTCGGCAGGGGCATGCCAGCTTCAGTTGAACATGCAGCGTCCATACCAGCAGCTTACAGTTGAGACTCAATAATGAGCTTCGAAAAACGCAATAGTTGCTGCTTCTGCCACCAGCCAGATGCAGGCCGCGGCAGCAGTGGTGTCACTGCATGTGCAGCCTGAGCAACTGTTCTTGCTTGCGGCCATGCAGCTTGGTATTTTTTTGCCTTTATTCACCTGCTGCGGACAGCTTCAACAGCTCGCAACACTATCCTCTAGCCAAATCAAAAGCATCGATTGCTGTGCTGTCTCTGTAACAGTCAGACATGATGATGCTGATGAAACTGCTGCTGCAGGTTGTGCGCAGGGAGGGTGTGGCTGCCCTGTGGAAGGGCAACCTCGCGACCATCCTACATCGCCTGCCTTACTCATCCATCAACTTCTACACGTATGAGCACGCCAACAAGTTCCTGCTGAAGCAGCTGCCGCCAAAGACGGACTTTGCGCGAACATTGGCAGCAGGAGGCCTGGCTGGGCTGGTGGCATGCTCTGCGGTGAGCAACAGCAGCAGCAGCAACAGCAGCAGCAGCAGCAACAGCAGCTGCACTCACAGATGTAACGGTCCAGCAGCACACATGCCAGCAGCTGCCTCACATAGCAAGCTGTCAGCTGACAGCCTAGGCTTCGGCACGGCACACTAGCAGGGGCATACCATGCATGCCCACAATCAACAGCGGCAGCAGCACCCACACACAGATTCTGGCACAGCAGCAGCAGCAGCAACAGCAGCAGCTGCAGCAGCTGCTGCGCTCATGGAAGTAGCGGCACAGCAGCACACATGCCAGCAGCTGCCCACATTCTTGAGCCCTGCACGCCACTAGCAGGTACATACGCATGCATGCACGCAGTTGACACGCTCTTATGGCCACATTTCATTTCCCAGGCTTCTGCAGCTCTGCACGGCACTAGCAGGGGTACTAGGCGTGTGCTGAACATGCTCTTACAGTACTATTGCCACGATGTGTTGATGCCGCAGGCGTACCCGCTGGACTTGGTTCGTACGCGGCTGGCAGTGCAGACGCAGGGCAGCTACTACCACGGCATACTGCCCACACTGCAGCGCATCGTGGCAGATGAAGGAGCCGTGGGGCTATACAGGGGCCTGGGAGCAACGCTGCTGCAGGTGCGTAGATGGTCAGGCTGTGCATATGTCCTGGTGCGTACCAGGTCAGGCTGTGCATATGTCCTGGTGGATCCCGGGTCAGGCTGTGCATATGTCCTGAGATTCAATGCTGTCACTGCAGTGATCGTTTGGCAGGCAGACATGCTTGTCTTAAAACCCACCAGGCGTAGTTTTAACATGAGGTTGTAACAATGACAATGCCTACATGACCTGCATAGCTCTGGCTCCTGACTGTGCTGCACTGCTGCTGGTACGCTTGCTGCAGGTGGTGCCGTCACTTGCACTCAACTTCAGCCTGTATGACAGCATCAGGAACTCCTGTATGGCTGTGTACAACACAACCAGGCAGCAGCAGCAGCAGCAGCAAGGCTTGCTGGCAGGCTCAGCTCGGCGGCAAGCTTCAGCAGAGGAAGCAAGCAGCAGCAGCAGCAGCAGCAGGAAGGGCATTCTGGGGTCAAAGCAGGATCCTGAGAGCCTCGCACACAGTCTAGCAGTAGCTAGCTCTGTAGATCAAGGCATCAGTCACAGCCAGATGCTGTTATGGCATTTGAATGACGAGGCTGCTAGTACGTGTGGCGGCTTGCGGCAGGCAACTGCAGCTGCAGCAGCAGCTGAGGATGCTTTTAGTACTAGCAGTAGCAGTAGCAGCAGTAGCAGCAGCAGCAGCAGCAGCAGGAGCAGGAGCAGTGAAAGTAGAGTAGGGCTTGCAGCTGGATCCAGCACCAGCAGTAGCAGCATCAGCAGCTTAACGGCTGCAGCATCAGCTGGAGAGGTGCCAGCTGGAATCAGCTTAGCATCAGGCTGCATATCAGGCTTCCTGACGGCGACAGTTACGTTCCCACTGGATGTGGTTCGCAGACGAATGCAGGTGAGAGCAAGCGCAACACAGCTACACCTGCAGTGTAAAGTCGCACTCCCAAGCATGACCTGGGCCTCGCTCAAAAGCTTTGTTGGCTCGTTTTGGCGCGTCAAACAATAGCAAAAGTACACGTTAGCTGCCGCATATCGTACACACTGTAACAGCATTGCTGCAGACCCTGTGTGATGTGTTTGCTGGTGCTCTTGCCGTGTTTTGGCTTGTCAAACAACAGCAAAAGCACACCACAGCTGCCGCATCTCGTACACACTGTGTTCCGCATTGCTATCGACCCTCTGTATGTGTTTGCTGGTGCTCTTGCCGTGTTTTTGCTTGTCAAACAACAGCAACAGCACACCACAGCTGCCGCATCTCATACACACTGTATTCCGCATTGCTATTGCCCCTCTGTGATGTGTTTGCTGGTGCTCTTGCCTTGTTTTTGCTTGTCAAGCAACAGCAAAAGCACCCCACAGCTGCTGCATTTCAAACACACTGTCATGCGCATTGCAATCAACCCTCTGTGATGTGCCTGCTGGTGCTCTTGCCGTGTCTGCAATTTCAATTGTACAGGTATATGGGCGGCAGCACCAAGGCGAGCCTGTCAGCTACAGCAGAGTCATCCGGCAGGTGCAGCAGCAGGGAGGCTTCAAGGGCTTCTACACAGGCATACTGCCAGAGTACTGCAAAGTGGTGCCGGGCGTGGCGATCGCTTTCTGCACCTACGAGCAGCTCAAAAAGTGGCTGCAGGCACAGTAGTTCTGTGCCTGCAGGGCATTTAGTGTTACTGGAGTGGAAGTGTTTGTGGGTGGTGAAATTTGAAGTGTGTTTTGATGCTGTCAGCCTGACACGGCGATGATAGCGTTCGCAGGCTTTCATACGTACAGATTGAGTGTTTGTTGCTGCTGCTTGTGCCCGCTGGCATGGTCAGTGTGCTTATGCACACTTTCTTTGATCTGATGTCGGATGACTATCAAGATAAGCTCTGGTAGTGCTTGAAAGTCTCTTTTTGTGTGTTCTGCTCTGGTTGGCTTGGTTGCTTTGTGCCCAATGAGCCTGTCATTGGCGCCCCAAACGGGCAATGGTTCCTTCGTCTAACATCCAAAGTGTGATGCTGTTGAGGGCCAGGAGCTGTTGCGCCTGGTCTGACTAGCGCAGCTGTTGCTGCTGCTGCCCAGTGCTATGTGCTGGTCTCTGTAGGTGTACCTCAGTCTAACCGTTAGGCTTTGGCAAAGTTATCTGCGGCAAGTTGCGTGTTTCGACGTTTCTTATCAACACAGAGTTGTTGTTTATTGGCTCAACTTGTTATGTACTGCATATAGTGGACAATCGTGCAGTTGCTGACTACAGTACCAGGTCCTGTTGCATATGCAGGCCGCAAGGTGGCGTTGGTAACACAACTAGTAGTTTATCTGCTTTACTTGCGTTCATGCGCCTTCAAGTACCGCTACATCTTTACAACTAGTGTCACACTAGAATGGCGTAGTCAAGGCACGCTGCGTCCCGCGCTCACAGCCCACGCTGCCAAAATACAAGTTACAAACGCCTCGTGTACGGGAATGCCAGTGTAAAGCACAAGTTCTGGCAGCAGCAAGCTGGGTTTGCTGCTGTCGCAACAACCAAGCTGATGCTGGCATAGCAGTAGAGTATACGCACGGGCATTTCCCGTCCGTCTGCTACGGCGCGTGCAAGTAGCGAGGATTCAACGCCCAGGATGTTGCTTGCCACCGCATATGTGCTCCGAAGCACGATCTAGAGCTGTTCAAGAGCGGCAGCAGTACAGTGTACTGTTCTGATGGATGCGCGGCGATCGGCAGCTCGTTAGTGACGCGTAAGTCAGCTTAGGATGCACTGAAAAATAATATCTTGCACCTTGCATTGGTGGGTGGTTGCACTGCCAAGCGCAGTTGCTCCATAACACCTAATGCGCCACACCGCATTGTGACCCTGCGCATATATAGACGGAGCAGCAATTCACTTGCTCCTCTACTCGAGCTTGAAATATCACACCTAATCATCTATAGTTTCCCTCATCCCTACTTAGCCTAGCTAGTCTGTACCGTTTCTCATCGGTACAAGCAGGCGCCCGCTCAATTCAACAGCATGCCGCTCTAAGTGGTTCAGTCAGCTATAAAATTCTAGCTGGAGTCATTTAAGCACGGTGCGGGCTTCACTGGCAGGATGCAGGGCATACAGATGTTGCACGGTAAGCAGTTCTGCCAGCACACATGCGCTATACTTCGAACAAGTCGCCATACGTGTGAATGATCGGCGAATAGTGTTTATAAGCAGCAGTAGCGTTCCTGCAGGCTCTGCTGCCAACAAGCAATGCAGCAGTACAGCTGGGCGAGTGGGCCGAGCTGCCCCTGCACCAATCCAAGCATCCTTAGTGTCCGCAAAAACAGCAGCAGCTTTTAACCTTGCACGCATGACCTGATCGCTGCCTGCAGGCAGCAGGACCTTATGTCAGCGCGAGAACCACTCCGCTTTCAAAGTACGTTCAGTGGCCACCATGGTGGCCGTGCCTCAACCCAAGGCCTCGTGTATCGCCAGCACCCCAGGCTACACAAACAGCAGCATCACAGACCTGCGCAGGCCTTCCTTTAAGACCTGTGGCAGTGTCCCCTCCAGCTGCAGCCCACTCATCGGCAGCAGCACATGGGAGGATTACAGCTACAGCAGCAGCAGCAGCCTGCCCGAGTTCTTGAGCTGTGAGGCGCTGCTTGGTGGCGCAGTGGCCGCTGTGCTGATGTGGCACAAGCGCAGTGCGCTCACAGCAGCAATAACAGAGGTGGTGTCAGCAGTGGCACAGGTAAATCGCAAGATAAAAGTTGCTCTAGCGCTCGCTGAACAGCCAAGCATCCCCATTCCTGCAGTGTACCCAAACCACTCAGCTTGTGCTATCACAAGCATGCCATGGCAGCAATCTGTAATGAATGTTCCTCCTAGTCTAGCAGCAGCACAGCGTTCACGCCGCCATCCCCTTCGAGATGCAAAGCTGCTGTAGCAGCACCCTCGTATACAGCAGTCAGCTGCCCTGCCTCACTTCAGTGCACCTTTCCCCAACTCTGCTCTTGCTTAGACCGCAACCTCCTGCCACACCTGCTGTCTACTCTGCAGGTGATCCTGGCTTCCAGCAAGGCTGCCGTCAACGGCGCCAAGGGCCTGTTCCTGCACATCCTATCCTGCTTTAAGCCCTCAAGTCCTGCCAAGCCATATTCCCAGCCTGTCATCCGCCGCCGCCGCCGCAGCAGCAGCGGTGACTCCACCATGGCTGTTGCCAGCCCACCAAGTCAGGCCAAGGCAGATCCCAAGCCCCTCAGCCGCAGCAGCAGCAGCAGCGCCATGGCTGCTGCCAGCGCACCAAGTCAGGCCAAGGCAGATCCCAAGCCCCTCAGCCGCAGCAGCAGCAGCACCAGCAGCACCAACTCCGGCCTGATCTCTGCCTGCTACCCCACCAACGAGGCAGCTGCAGAGCCGGCAAGTGCAGTCTCCCTGGCAGCAGCAGTGCCCCTGCCTGCAGATGACGCAGCTGCAGTGCAGCCAGTGCCTGCAGAGCCTGCAGCAGCAGTTGCAGAGCCCGAGCCCGCAGCAGCAGTTGCAGAGCCCAAGCCTGCAGCAGTGCTGACAGCTGCTGTGCCAGTAGCTGAGGTGCTGCCAGCAGCAGCACCGGCAGCCATGGCAGCAGCTGCAGAGCCTGCTGCAGAGGCAGAGACAGCAGTGGAGCTGGCCGCAGCAGCAGCAGTCAGCAGCTGCATCAAGCTGGAGACAGCAGCAGAGGAGCCAGGGTTCTTTGGCGGTTCTGACTTTGAGACAGCAGCAGACACTCTAGAGCCTGAGCTGCCAGCAGCAGCAGATGAGCCAGCAGCAGAGGAGCCTGCACAGCCAGCGTCAGTGCCTGCTGCCCAGCCTGCAGCAGTGCCTGCAGCGCCTGCTGCACAGCCAGCAGCAGGGGGCCCAGTGTGGGATGCTGCTGCAGACACTGTGTTCGACTTGAGCAACCCCATGCCCGGGCTGTGTGCTGCAGCCATGGCGTATGCGCGCGGCCAGGCGGGCAGCACCCGAGCTCGGTTTGATGCTGAGGAGGCCTTATTCGATGAGATGGTCAACAGCTGCGAGGACTTTGGTGTGGTGAGTGCAGGCCAACCTGCGAGGACTTTGGTGTGGTGAGTGCAGGCCAACCTGCGAGGACTTTGGTGTGGTGAGTGCAGGCCAACCTGCGAGGACTTTGGTGTGGTGAGTGCAGGCCAACCTGCGAGGACTTTGGTGTGGTGAGTGCAGGCCAACCTGCGTTGTGTGTTCTGATGCCTGATGCTGTACTAGTGACTGCGACAAAACCAGCTTCCACTTCTAGGCCCGGTCAGGCGCTGTCAATTAGAATGTTTGCTATGCATCTGCACAGTATCTCTTGGAATACGTGTTAGCTCCTCATGCTGCTGATCCTTTGTCAGCCTTTGTCTGCTAGTGTTCCGGGCCAGATCAGCTCACTGTTCAATCTGTTCGTCATCATTGGGCCTAATTGGCATGTAACTGTTACTAACACAGCTTCCTTGTGTGCTCCCTGCTGCTGCTTATAGGGTGCGGAGGAGGCAATCAGCATCCTGCAAGAGGCAGCAGCAGCTGCTGGCACCATCACGACGCCCTCAGAAGAGCAGGTGCAGACAGTGCGCAACGGCTTGGCAGCAAATGCAGCAGCAGCGCAGCAGGCCATAGCCAACGCAGATGCCATTGATGCAGCGCTGAAGGGTTGGGACGAAGAAAGCAGGGGCCGCTGGTTTGAGGTGAGTCTCCCTAAACCTTGGATCTTGCTAAGTGCAGCTTTGTTTGACGCTTGTTAACTCCGCGACGCTGCGCAGATTTTGCATGTTGTGCGGCAGTGACTGTTGGCTGTGCTGAGCCATGGTGTCCTGCAGGCAGAGTGTACAGCAAGTATTAAAAGCATTGAGGTCAGCAACGTGCTGCCAGCAGGCGTCTCATGCAATCCAACATCTTCTGCTGCCCTCCGATCACATTCCCACCCTTTACGGCTCGCCTGTTTTCCTCTACACCTGATGCGACCACACTGACACGTGCCATTGCCCTTCTGCCTCTACTGCTGCTGCTGCTGCCTGTGCCTGCAGGAGCATGCGCACGCGCAGGCGGGTGAGGTTGAGTTCCAGGATGAGCGCCTTGCAGCCAGCAACGAGCGCGAGAAGTTTGAAGGCATGTGGGAGAGCGTGATGGATGACCCAGAGCTCTGCGAGATGGTGGCAGCACTGCAGGCGCGCCCTTGAAGTGGCCACGCACCTGTCCCTGCTGGCAAGACAGCCTGAGCGCCGAGCTTGTGAGGCCACGCCCTTTCTGGCAACACCATTGAAGTGCTGAGCGCGCCCTTGGAAGTGGCCAAGTGTACACAAGCCCCTGCTGGCAACAGCGCCCAGGCGGCAAGGCCTTGTCTTTTGGTTGGTTGGTTGCGCTGCTGTGCTGTGCTGTGATGGGATGGCGATGTGCTGTGTATGGTGGATGTGCTTGCAACACCCCCCAAGCGCCGCCCAGGTGGCAAGACCTTGTCAGCGCGTCAACAGCAGTGCCACCGCGTGAGTGCGTGCATGGGCAGGTGCTGCTGTAAGCCGTGGTTGCAGGAGATGGGGGATGCAGGGGTTGGGAGGTGACGGTTTGGGGCAGCAGGACGTTGTTGGGGTTTGCTGCAGCTTGCTCAGGTTTGTCAGTTGGTTGGTTGCGTTATGCTGCGTTGGGATGGCAATTCGCTGTGTTTGGTGGATTTGCTTGCGACGGACACACAGCTAGATTGGAGGGAGGGCGGCTGATTGTCAGATGACGCCTTTTCTTTTGATGACAGATGATGGTGTGGTGACCTTAGTTGGTGTTGTTGACAGTGGCTGCAGACGGCCAGATGTGGCTTGCAGGCCTCTTGGGAGCTGGTGGATGTGTAGCATGGAGGCTAGCAGGCTCAGAGTTTGGCACAGATGTATCTGCAGCTGCAACCTACTGGATGATTGTCGGGTGTTTTTGGAGTTGGCCCTGTGTGTTTGCTTAACAGTTCGGGCTGTTGCTGGCTTATGATGGTCAAGTGCAGTTGTGTCAGTGCTTTGTGCGTGAGAGAAGGCAGTAGTTCCTGTCTCAGACAGTGAAGCTCAGTTCACCAAAGGCACACTGTCTGGCGTATGATTGGCGTCCAATACAGCCCGGCGGCCCGCTGCTGCTGGGTGGCGCCACCAAGCTTGGGATGTGCGTAATAATTGCAAACACAATGGAGCAGTGCTCCCTCTTTCTTCCGCTCCTGAGGGGCGCGGGGCCGATGGCGTTGATGCTATGGCTTAATGGGTAACATGATGATGATGATGATGATGATGATGCTTCATATTGTTACATTGGCCTCACATTGGCCAACAAAGCCCCGCTCCTGGTTGAGTGGAGCTTGCAAAGTATTGTACACTGCCAATGTCAGCTGTCATAGTATGACGGGTCAACTAAAAGAGGCTTGCTTGAAGCGTCTTATTTTGCAAGTGCCACAGGCTAAGACAGCCTGAGCACTTTCAAAGGCACAAGAGTGGCCAACACAAAACACCAACTTGCGCAACCGCTGCGGCAAACGCCTATCGACCAATGTGACAACAGCATGGAAACAAGCAAGCAAGTCCTGCCAGGATCGCGGCAACCCGCACCTGACATCATGGCTGACAAAATAGCAAAGCACAGTAAGCAACCACCTGAAAAAGGCCCAACTCTACCACGAGAGATCCATACGCGGCGGAAACATATCCATATGCTGCACCTGCGCAACCCTTCGAAGCACCTGCTGCTGTGACAGGGGTGCTCTAGCGGTCATGCTGGTGCAAAGCAGGTGAAGTGTCTAAGCATGTATCACTGCACGTATCCAAAAACCACAGGCCAGTGCACACCAGCAGCACGGTACCGCATATCTCACACTAATGTGTACCATCATCCTCAGCCTCTGTAAGTATGACATGTAGATTATGCTGCCAACTTGTCCTCAGCAGCTACCAGTACCAGCCGCTGCAGGGCTTCCTTTAGTGTACATCAACAGTTGCAGCAATTGACAACAACGCACTGACATGCAATGCGCCTTTAGAGCAACGAACATGTGTGGTCAATCGTCCTTCCTTGCTTTGCTGACACAGTTCATGAACCTCTGGTGCAAAAACACCACACATGCCACCGTGGCCTCTGTGACAGTTTCTAGACTGTCATAGATGGCCAACAGCGTGCATCATTGACGTACTTGATGCAGTTCTGCTAGTTCATGCTTCAACGCATGAGCTGTGCTTGAAGTATAGCACTTGCTTGTAAACAACATGGGTTGGCTGCAGGGGTAGTTTTGACGATCCACCATGTTCGAAGTAGACAGGTGTTGTTGACTGAGGGCGGCGTGTGTGATATGCCGGCACGAACCTTCTGATGTTTTTGTGATCACATGAGGCCATTGGTTATTCTTGGATATCGGTGATTTGGGCAGCCTGTTTTCTTATATTATACACCAACAACAGTGACAGGGAGTGTCAAGCCTTGCAGTGGCTCTACAGCAGCACGTGTCAACGTGTCCGTTGTTTACAAGCAAGTGCTATACTTCAAGCACAGCTCATGCGTTGAAGCATGAACTAGCAGAACTGCATCATTGACGTACTTGATCAATGCATCAAGTACGTCAATGATGCAGTTCTGCTAGTTCATGCTTCAACGCATGAGCTGTGCTTGAAGTATAGCACTTGCTTGTAAACAACGGACACGTTGACACGTGCTGCTGTAGAGCCACTGCAAGGCTTGACACTCCCTGTCACTGTTGTTGGTGTATAATATAAGAAAACAGGCTGCCCAAATCACCGATATCCAAGAATAACCAATGGCCTCATGTGATCACAAAAACATCAGAAGGTTCGTGCCGGCATATCACACACGCCGCCCTCAGTCAACAACACCTGTCTACTTCGAACATGGTGGATCGTCAAAACTACCCCTGCAGCCAACCCATGCTGCTTGGTTGTGCTGTGATCTTTCTGCTGCTGCGATATTTCTGCAGCTTGGTTCTGCCCTCTATACCATGCTCAGCATTGAATGCATGGCGTTCGTGCATTCAGCAAGGTTGTAAGCCCACACACCGTCCTGTTGTCAGGCCCAGATCTAACACTAAGATGTGACGGGGTGGGTGGGCGCCTACTGGTGCCAGTCTGCAAAACATACAAACCACTGGTGACCATAGCAAACCATAAGAGCCTGTCCTGAGAAGAAAGCCCGAAGGCATGCACGCCGCAAGCGGCACCTGAATGTATACTACAAACCAAGCATGGGTTCAATAACCAGGTAACCACTTGAGTGTGGCCTGGGCAGATGCTCGAAACCCACACTGCATACGTTTGAGAGCACCGGGGACAGGCAGTAAACACAGTGCCATGACCCAGTCGTAACGGTTATGTAACGTTACGCCTCACCAGCAGCCTAATTGCTGTGTGAAGGCTCAGACAGGCAGCGCACAAGCACTGCAACACACAGATAGCCATGAATGCACACGGTAGATGTGGCTGGCGTAAAACAGAGCGCCGGCAATGGCCACAGAGCTACCGGAAAAGCGTGATGCATGTAATAGGTAGTATATGAAATGCACGTAATGCGTGTAATTTATTGGTGTCCAATGGACATATGCACGAGGTATCAGACAACGCGAGGTATCAGACAACACACAATACAGGCACTGCGTATGCTGCTGGCTGCCTCATGGCATGTACAGCCGTAACATAACAAGCAGTTCACGGACACTCCTGCTCTGCTGCTACTCAACGCCTGTGGCATAGGCTGCTGTCATAACCGCACTACTTGTGGGCTGCCATAACAGACAATCATATACCTCTGCTGCAGTGCTGCTCGACACTTCTGCTCGCATTGCCAATAGCTCGTGGCATGCGGCCATCACATACACACAACCGTTCATCGCTTGGCTGTTCTGTGCTCTTTTGCTACCCTGCCACAACTGCTGGCATGGCCCACAACTCGTGGCATGCGGCCAAAACATACACACAACGTTCACTAGATCTGTTCATAATGGCGCCACCAGCAACAGCGACAGACACCGACCTGGGACTGCGATAATACGGACGGTTTTAGGAACCTCTCACGCACAAAGCACTGACACAACTGCACTTGACCATCATAAGCCAGCAACAGCCCGAACTGTTAAGCAAACACACAGGGCCAACTCCAAAAACACCCGACAATCATCCAGTAGGTTGCAGCTGCAGATACATCTGTGCCAAACTCTGAGCCTGCTAGCCTCCATGCTACACATCCACCAGCTCCCAAGAGGCCTGCAAGCCACATCTGGCCGTCTGCAGCCACTGTCAACAACACCAACTAAGGTCACCACACCATCATCTGTCATCAAAAGAAAAGGCGTCATCTGACAATCAGCCGCCCTCCCTCCAATCTAGCTGTGTGTCCGTCGCAAGCAAATCCACCAAACACAGCGAATTGCCATCCCAACGCAGCATAACGCAACCAACCAACTGACAAACCTGAGCAAGCTGCAGCAAACCCCAACAACGTCCTGCTGCCCCAAACCGTCACCTCCCAACCCCTGCATCCCCCATCTCCTGCAACCACGGCTTACAGCAGCACCTGCCCATGCACGCACTCACGCGGTGGCACTGCTGTTGACGCGCTGACAAGGTCTTGCCACCTGGGCGGCGCTTGGGGGGTGTTGCAAGCACATCCACCATACACAGCACATCGCCATCCCATCACAGCACAGCACAGCAGCGCAACCAACCAACCAAAAGACAAGGCCTTGCCGCCTGGGCGCTGTTGCCAGCAGGGGCTTGTGTACACTTGGCCACTTCCAAGGGCGCGCTCAGCACTTCAATGGTGTTGCCAGAAAGGGCGTGGCCTCACAAGCTCGGCGCTCAGGCTGTCTTGCCAGCAGGGACAGGTGCGTGGCCACTTCAAGGGCGCGCCTGCAGTGCTGCCACCATCTCGCAGAGCTCTGGGTCATCCATCACGCTCTCCCACATGCCTTCAAACTTCTCGCGCTCGTTGCTGGCTGCAAGGCGCTCATCCTGGAACTCAACCTCACCCGCCTGCGCGTGCGCATGCTCCTGCAGGCACAGGCAGCAGCAGCAGCAGTAGAGGCAGAAGGGCAATGGCACGTGTCAGTGTGGTCGCATCAGGTGTAGAGGAAAACAGGCGAGCCGTAAAGGGTGGGAATGTGATCGGAGGGCAGCAGAAGATGTTGGATTGCATGAGACGCCTGCTGGCAGCACGTTGCTGACCTCAATGCTTTTAATACTTGCTGTACACTCTGCCTGCAGGACACCATGGCTCAGCACAGCCAACAGTCACTGCCGCACAACATGCAAAATCTGCGCAGCGTCGCGGAGTTAACAAGCGTCAAACAAAGCTGCACTTAGCAAGATCCAAGGTTTAGGGAGACTCACCTCAAACCAGCGGCCCCTGCTTTCTTCGTCCCAACCCTTCAGCGCTGCATCAATGGCATCTGCGTTGGCTATGGCCTGCTGCGCTGCTGCTGCATTTGCTGCCAAGCCGTTGCGCACTGTCTGCACCTGCTCTTCTGAGGGCGTCGTGATGGTGCCAGCAGCTGCTGCTGCCTCTTGCAGGATGCTGATTGCCTCCTCCGCACCCTATAAGCAGCAGCAGGGAGCACACAAGGAAGCTGTGTTAGTAACAGTTACATGCCAATTAGGCCCAATGATGACGAACAGATTGAACAGTGAGCTGATCTGGCCCGGAACACTAGCAGACAAAGGCTGACAAAGGATCAGCAGCATGAGGAGCTAACACGTATTCCAAGAGATACTGTGCAGATGCATAGCAAACATTCTAATTGACAGCGCCTGACCGGGCCTAGAAGTGGAAGCTGGTTTTGTCGCAGTCACTAGTACAGCATCAGGCATCAGAACACACAACGCAGGTTGGCCTGCACTCACCACACCAAAGTCCTCGCAGGTTGGCCTGCACTCACCACACCAAAGTCCTCGCAGGTTGGCCTGCACTCACCACACCAAAGTCCTCGCAGGTTGGCCTGCACTCACCACACCAAAGTCCTCGCAGGTTGGCCTGCACTCACCACACCAAAGTCCTCGCAGGTTGGCCTGCACTCACCACACCAAAGTCCTCGCAGGTTGGCCTGCACTCACCACACCAAAGTCCTCGCAGGTTGGCCTGCACTCACCACACCAAAGTCCTCGCAGGTTGGCCTGCACTCACCACACCAAAGTCCTCGCAGGTTGGCCTGCACTCACCACACCAAAGTCCTCGCAGGTTGGCCTGCACTCACCACACCAAAGTCCTCGCAGGTTGGCCTGCACTCA
>CADDIJ020000009.1:0-36145 GCA_902809745.2 Tetradesmus lagerheimii
GCTCGGTTTATGCCCTGGGTGGGCGAGCGGTGCCTGCGCATCTGGCTGCCCTCAGGTGAGGCTGCAGCATAGCTGAAGCAATGTGATTAGCAGTGTGATGCAAGTGCAGGGGCTGAGGTTGGGGCAGCTGATTGTGTGACCTGGGGGGGGGAGCGGTGCCTGCGCATCTGGCTGCCACCAGGTGAGGCTGCAGCATGTTGTATGACACTATATTCAATGCTTCGAAGCAACCTAAAGAGCAGCAGAACTAGCCGTGCTATCTGCGCATCTGGCTGCCCTCAGGTGAGGCTGCAGCATAGCTGAGCAACGTGATGAGCGGCGCAATGCAAGTGCAGGTGCTCAGGTTGGGGCACACTGGGCAGCTTGTTATATGGGAGGGGGGAGGGCGAGCAGTACCTGCGCACGTGGCTGCGACCAGGTGAGGCTGCAGCGTGTTGCATGACACTGAAGTCAGGTGCTTCGAAGCCACCTCAAGAACAGCAGAACCAGCAGTGCTATCTGCGCATCTGGCTGCCCCCAGGTGAGGCTGCAGCATAGCTGAAGCAACGTGATGAGCAGCGTCAGCAAGTGCAGCGTTTGAGGTTGGGGCAGCTCATTATTTTCCTGGGGGGCGGGGGGGTACCTGCGCATCTGGCTGCCACCAGGTGAGGCTGCAGCATGTTGTATGAAACAGTTCAGTGCTTCGGAGCAACCTCAACAACAGCAGAATGATACCTGCGCATCTGGCTGGGTGAGGCTGCAGCATGTTTGAAATCAAAGCTTCGAAGCAAACCCAAAGAGCAGAATAATGCTCACATTGTTGCTATCTTGAACACGAGTGCGGCGTTTTGAGCCATGTCGGCGCACATCTGCCGCAACAGCTTTCTGAGCAGCCGGTGCAGCTCCTGCTAACACTACTGGAGAGGAATATTCTGTGTGTACACTGCACAAGTACTAGGTTGCGCACCTAGAGCAGTTTTCAACCAGAACCTCTTTAGCGACTGCCCCACACAACCTGATGCGATCTCACCCCGCGGCTGTGATTGCCGTTTGCATTGCTGCTGCGCAGGTTACAGCAACGTCGACGCGCAGCGTGCCCCCTACCCAGTCGTGTACCTCAACGACGGCCAGAACCTCTTTGGCGATTGCCCCACTCTATCAGGCACCTCCTGGAACGCAGCAGACACAGCAGCGCACCTCATTGCAGTTGGCAAGCTGCCCCCCTTTGTGATTGTGGGCATTGACCATGCTGGGCCACTACGCAGTTTGGAGTACACGCCTTGCACACCTGGCAGCGGACCAGGCGGCTTCAGGTGAGGAATAGGTGGGGAGTGTTGTTTAGTCGCGTTGATGCTGTGTTGCAGCTGCTGAGCTTGAATGTGACGTCATTGACAGCAAGAAGCGATGCGCAGCATAGAGTAAGCATCTTGCAACCAGGCAGTGGACAAGGCGGCTTCAGGTAAGGGGCGTGTGGCGAGTGTTGTGCAGTCGCGTCGTTGGTGTGTTATGGTCGCTGAGCTTGCATGCGCAGCTGCTGTGTGGGTTCAAGTACACGCCTTGCACCCCAGGCAGCGGATCAGGAGGTTTCAGGTGGAGTGTGTGTGGCGAGTGTTGTGCAGTTGCGTTGATGGTGTGTTATGGCTGCAGAGCTTGCATACGCAACTACTGCGTAGCGCAGAGTATGCACTTTGCACACCACACAGCTGACCAGGCGGCTGCAGCTGAGGGTAGTGTCCTGCTGCTTGTTGTTGGTGGTGGTGGTGGTCCTGCTGCTGCTGCTGCTGCAACCGGGTTTCTGGTGCTGCCTGTCATGACCTGCATGTTTTGTTGCCACTCTGGTGGTGGTGCATCTGCATACCTGTGCCGCCATCAACTGTGTCGCTTGCGCCTGCTGCTGCTGCTGCTGCAGGTCTGATGCTGCTGACTGGCCTGGTGGCGGCATTGACGCCTACCTGGACAGGCTGAGGGACGAGGTGCTTCCATGGTGCGTGTGGACATCTGCAGCAGCAGTTCATATATGAGCATGCCGCAATGCATATATGAGCATGTGGCATCGTGTGTGAACAGCAAAAGCAGCAGCCGCAATGCATGTGGCACACCTGCAGCAGCTGCTTTGCTGGCTGAGCAGCAGACAAGCATTCAGAGCAATGCATGATTGCTGTTATCAGCCATATATAGCCACTGGCTGAGGGATGAGGTGCTGCTGTGGTGCGTGGCAACCGCAACAGCCGCAATGCATATGGCAATGCATGTGGCAATGCATGTGGCAATGCATGTGGCAATGCATATGGCATCTTCACCTGCAGCGGCTCTGCTGCCTGCACAGCAGGGTAGCATTTACAGCAATGCATGCTTGCTGTTTTCAGCAATTTGCCACTGGTAGCAAGGCTAGGACAGCATATCCTGGCATTGGCAGCGTCTGTCATAACTGTAATCAGCAGAGCCGCCCAGCAGGAACATGCAGGTGGCTTATTAGAGTGGGCAAGTTATACGTAGGCCGTTCACCATCTTACATGGCATGCATCACACAGGGTGATCTAGCTTATGCCACTCGTATCATTAATTGCCGCTGCTGTCTTGTATATGCTCTGCAGGGTGTCTGCGCAGTACCCGGTTTCTACAGACCCCCAGGACAGGGTCTTTGGTGGCAGCAGCTTTGGCGGCATTGCGGCTCTCGCAGCTGGCATGCGGGGGGCTGAGAAGTGCGGCTTTGGTGCACTGATTGTGGAAAGCCCCAGCCTTTGGATCGGGGACCCTGAGCCTGAGACGTTCCTCAAGGTGAGAGCAACAGTGCTGTGCATAGTGTAGTCTCACAGGCGGACGATCACTGGTGTATGTGGGGTGCTTTTGGGCTGAGAAGTGTGGCACTAGAGCACTGATCGTTGAGAGCCCCAGCCTGTGGATCGGCACCACTGAGCCAGAGACGTTATTGGAGGTAGGTGCTTGCAGACACAAACCACTAATCTTGGTTATCTGATCATCAGCAGGTGTGCGCCACCGTACCATTTTCTACGCTGCTGTAAGCAGGACTCTGCTGCGGCCAGACGTGACCCATGCAGCTTGCTGTGGTGTGTTCTTGTTCACGCGTCTACGAAGGAATGGGCAGCAATGCACAGTCAAGCAACCACGAAAAGAGCACCCGGCCCACTGCTGCTGTTCTGCATTTGCTGCATGCAGGACGTGCTAGCTTACAAGGGCAGCTGGCCCAGCCGTGTCTACCTAGGAATGGGCAGCAAGGAATATACATAAATGTACCAACGACGTGTGCCCCACATGTACCTCACATGTGCCTCAAACATCACTCGAGTTGCTGGCGCCCCCCCCCCCTCCTCCCCCCGACTGCAGGACGTGCTAGCTTACAAGGGCAGCTGGCCTAGCCGTGTCTACCTAGGAATATGTATAAAGCGTACACAGACATCTGCCTCACATGCTGGCTGCCCCTCGCATGCAGGACGTGCTAGCTTACATGGGCAGCTGGCCTAGCCGCGTCCACCTAAAAATGGGCAAAAAGGAATACCCATAAATGTACCAACGGCGTGTGTCTCACACATCACTCATGTTGCTGGCTGGCCCCCGACTGCAGGATGTGCTAGCTTACAAGGCCAGCTGGCCTAGCCGTGTCTACCTAGAAATGGGTGGCAAGGAACACTTAAAAGTGTCCCAACCCTGTGTGCCTCACATGCGCCTCACACATCACTCATGTTGCTGGCTGCCCCCCCCCCTGCCTGCAGGACGTGCTAGCTTACAAGGGCAGCTGGCCCGGCTGCATGTACCTAGGAATGGGCAGCAAGGAACACTCAATACACCGTACAGAAACGTGTGCCTCACACATCACTCATGTCGCTGGCTGCCCCCTCTGCAGGACGTGCTAGCGTACAAGGGCAGCTGGCCTAGTCGTGTCTATCTCGGGATGGGCGGCAAGGAATGTACATAAACGTTCCAACGACGTGAGCTCCACATGCACCACACTCATCACTCATGTTGCTGGCTTCTCCCCGCTTGCAGGACGTGCTAGCTTACGAGGCAGCTGGCCCAGCCGCGTCTACCTAGGAATGGGCGGCAAGGAATAAAACCAAATGTACAAACTGCGTGTGCCTCAACACATCAATTATTTTGCTGGCTGTGCCCCCCCCCCCCTTCCGACTGCAGGACGTGCTAGCTTACAAGGGCAGCTGGCCCAGCCGTGTCTATCTAGGAATGGGCGGCAAGGAATACTCCGGCACCCGCGGCGGCCAGCGCGCAGAGCATGACGCAAACTTCCCACGCTATCTGAAGTCCCTCTACACCAGCCTCACTCTTTCAGGGTTAGGGCCCAGCAGGCTGGCTTGGGCGTTTGAGCCTGAGCATGCACACACGGAGTCAGCTTGGGCGGGGCGGTTAGGAGCAGCTCTGCAGTTTGTGGGGGGCGGTTGGTGGCAGCGCTGGCTGAACCGCTACCAGAACGAGCTGTTCTTCACCGTACCGCGGCGGTTGAAGGCCGGGGTGTCAGGCCAGCTGTTATTTTTCAACCGCCGTAACAGCCACACGCTGCAGGGAGTGCGCGGAGGGTTGAAGATGATAGTTGGCAGGAACGGCTGGGAGAGCACGCAGCACCTGCCTATGAAGTTTGCAGGAGAAGTCCAGCGGACAGATTTGAAAGAGCCGCAACAGCTGCGGGAGCAGGTGTTGGATGGGTGGCGTGCAGAGTATCGCACTGTGCAAGAGGAGCAGATGCGGCAGCAGGAGCAGGAGTTCCAGCGCAAGATGGTGACAGAACGCGAGCGGCTCGCGTCAGCACGAGCAGCGACAGCTGCCTCGGCTGCTGCTGCTGCAGCTGCCGCAGTAGCAGCTGGCAGCACACGCGTTGAAGCCAATCAGGCAGGGGTCGCGAAGATTGCGCAGCAAGAAGAGCAGCTGCAGCAGTGGCAGCATCACCTGGATGATCAGGAGAGGCAGTGGCGAGCGCGGCCTCCGCTGCCACCTGCCATATCACCGCAGATCCAATCTGTGCTATACCAGCAGCCGGTGAGTATGGCTGCACATCAATGGTTGGCTGATGCGTGTCACTGACTGTCTGCAGTCAACCGGTCATGCTCCTGCAAGCACGGATGGCAAGTTGTTTGAAAATATGACATGACGAAGGCAGCAGCAACTGGCTAGGTGCTCAGCTCAGCTCTGCTGTATATCCTCTTTGCAATGGCACATGTACCTCGTCTGCTAAACAGCTGCCTCTGTCCTGCGTTGGCTGCTGCGTGTGAACATTTGCAGGCCAGCTGCAGCATAGATGAGGGCAGTAGCGACTGGCTTCTGGTGCAGCTGCCGCATCTGCCAGCAGACTGTTACGAGATCAACTTTGTCTTCTGCGATGCAGCCGGCACAGCATACGACAACAACGACAGCAACGACTTCTGGCTGCCTGTGCGCCAGCAAGAGCAGCTGCAACCTTGGACACCCGGCGGCAGCAGCAGCAGCAACGGGGTTAGCAGGCCTAGTCGCAGCTCAGGCACCGTGGCAGCAGTTGCAGCAGCGTTCGCAGGAGATGCATGCGGCTGGCTGTCACCCGGCAGGGGGCTAGAAGCCTACGCGGAAGCGTTAGACGCCGCAACGGATGCAGCAGCGAGGCCTGTTGAGGAGGCGATTGCAGCAGCGGCATCCAGCTGCCAATACTTCTTTTTCAGCTTGCCTCCGGTGCCTGTGGCTGGCGCGAGCGCAAGTTTGTATGTGAACAAGACGCGGCTGAGCAGCGGGCTGCATGAGGCTAGCAACTTGCGGCTGAAGGTTGGCTTCAACAAGTGGCAGCTGCTGGACCAGGTGCGGCTCAAAGAGCATGCTGTTAACATGTTGGAGTGTCACATATGTTACGTGTCTCAGACACGGCCGGGCCGTTTGCTGAGTGATTTACATGCTTTTGTGGGGGACGGGGTACTAATGCTTCCCTTTTCATGGGGCTTGGCCGCAGATGTTTCATGTACCGTGAATGCAGCTGACACCCTAGTGCAGACCGTGGTGGTGGCCCTTACTGGTGGCGAAGCAGCACAGGACAACCCCTTTCCCTGCCCAGATGTAACGTCTGACAAACAATTGCTGCACTGCTCTACTGCCTGTTACTGCAGGTTGATTGCCACCCTGCTGTAAAGAACTGTGGTGGTGGCCCCAGATGGTGCTGCAACTTTGTCAGTGAACCAAACATCATGTTATTCACTGTCGCGGTATGCCTCTGCCCTTGTGACCGTTGTGACTGCAGCTTGATTGCCAGCCAGCTGACGCAAACCGCGGTGGTGGCCCCGGCTGGTGGCGCACCATGGTACAGGAAAACCCCACCCCTCCCAGCTGTGAACTCTGCCTCTCAAGGGCTGCATTCTCTGCTGCCTTTGCGACTGCAGGTTGACTGCCAGCCAGCTGGTGCAAACCGCGGTGGTGGTCCCGACTGGTGGCACCACAGGTGCGATGCCAGCTGTAATGTCTGACCAACGCTTGCTGCACTTTCCAACTGCCTGTTACTGCAGGTTGATTGCCAGCCCGCTGGTGCGAACCGCGGTGGTGGCCCTGACTGGTGGCGCACCACGGTGCATGTGCCAGTGGACGCAATGCAGGCGCACTTTGTCTTCTCTGGCGACTGCCACGGCGAGGAGCGCTGGGACAACAACGGAGGTGAGTTGCACACATTTGCGAGCTTGTATGTACACAAGGCTTGTGTGCTGTTTGTATTGTGCGTTAAAGTCTGGAGGGACGCGATGCAGGCACACTTTGTGGTCTCTGGCAACTGCCATGGCGAGGAGCGTTGGGACAACAACGGAGGTGAGTTGCACAGTGTTTGTTTGAGCTCGGTGGTTTGTTCTGTGCTAGCACAGGTTGTGCAGGCGCAATGCTGTCTTGTGAACAAAGCGCTGTGCTGCGAACAGCACTGGCATCAAGACCGCAATCGTTGGAGCAGTGTGATGGCCTGCTTGCTTTATGATGGTATGGCCAGTGGACGCCATGCAGGCGCACTTTGTATTTTCTGGCGACTGCCACGGCAAGGAGCGCTGGGACAACAACGGAGGTGGGTGGCTGTTGAACTGCGGTTGTCAGCTGTATTGGAGTCAGAGGATGCCAAGGGTTCGTAATACGCGCTGTATGGGAAGTGCTGAAGCAAGAAGCGCACAGATAATGGTGGTGGTGAGAGTGTTTAGCACAGCTGTGGCATGCTTGCTTGCGCTATGTTGTACTGCCAGTGGGCGCACTTTGTCTCCTCTGGCGACTGACACGGCAGCGAGCGCTGGGACAACAACGGCAGTAAGTTGCACACATCTGCAGCTTGAGGTGACTTTTAGCTGCAGCAGAGGTTGGCCCTAGCTGCAGCAGTGGTGGTTACGAGCCCACAAGCATGCGTTCAGGCAAGCTGCATCTGCATGTACACATATGAAACATACATCTGCATGTACACATATGGAACATACATCTGCATGTACACATATGAAACATACATCTGCATGTACACATATGAAACATACATCTGCATGTACACATATGAAACATACATCTGCATGTACACATATGAAACATACATCTGCATGTACACATATGAAACATACATAGTTTCAGCGAATGTACTGTTCACCCAGCTGACGATAACATCACAACGCTGCTTTGTTGTGCTCCTTGCAGGCATTGACTTCCAGCTGCCGCTGCGATCAGCGCTTGCTGCAGCAGTGGCAGCTAGCGCACAGGCATCCCTGCAAGCTGCAGACGCGCGGCCAGCAGCTCCTCACCTGATCAGCAGCAGCAGCAGCAGCAACGGCAAGCAACAGCAGCTGCTGCTGCAGCCAGGAAAGCCTGTGCTGGCAAGTCCTCTGTCCCGAGTGCCGCCTGCTGGGTTTGCGTTGCGTGAGGTTGAGTCGGTTCAAGCATTGGAGCACGCAGGTGGCACGCTAGAGATTTTGGAGCTGAAGAAAAGGGTGGACCCCAGCAGCAGCAGCAGCAGCAGCACCAGCAGCGATGCCAAAACCAGCAGCAGCAGCAGCAGCAGCAGTGGCGCATACAGCAAGATGAATGGCAGCAGCAGCAGTACCAGCAAAGAACTTCCGGGCAAGGTGTTGGCAAGCGGCAGCATCTGGAGGAGTAGCATGAGCACCACCACCAGCAGCAGCAGCAGCAATGGTGCTGGCAGCTGGCGGCGGCCCGGCAGCCGCAGCAGCAGCCGCAGCAGCAGCATTGAAGAGGACGATTTGACCACGATCGATGCTGTTGCTGCTGCCAGCAGTGAGAAGGCGAAGCGTCAGCGCTGGTGGGATGAGAAGCGTATCAGGGTTTGGCTGCCGCCTGGGTTTAAGGCTGAGGATGCACCACCTGGCGGCTGGCCTGCACTGGTCATGTGCGACGGACAGGTGAGGGGCTTGTCTTGCAATGCCGCGTGTTGTATCGGCCCCTGCTGCTGCTGCTGCTGCCCTTATTGGCTCCCTTGGCGGCTGGCTTGCATTGGTCATGTGCGATGGGCAGGTGAGCGCAGTTGAGTCGGTGCCGGCAGTGTGTGGTGCCGGTGTCTCTGTGTTGTTGGTGCGATGTGATCATCTGGCAGCTGGTCTGTGTGTGACTAGCATTCAATGCAGCATGCCAAGCAGCATACAGGCTGACAAACTACATGGACACAACTTGCATGTGGTCAGCTTCTTGAGCAGCAACTGCTGCACAAGTTTGTGTTACTTTGTGTTGTGTGTACTGACCTGCTACGCTGCTATGCCTGCGGTGTTCTCCTGTGCTTGCAGAACATGTTTGAAGATTGGCTGAGTCACCAGGTGGGCACCGCAGCAGTAACTATGAACGCAGTTATTTTGAGAGAGAGAGTAGTTATGAGCCGAAAGTGTTTCAAAGCCTGCTGCCTGGCAACAGCCGTGCATGTAGACGACAGTAACTCAGTGGTGCATTTAGCTTGATTGAATCTGAACGGGATAGCAGGTGCTCTGTAGCTTGTCGCAGTGTGCACCCCACTTCTTCCGTTTGCATTCAGCACACAAAACCATGCTGCTGCAGCAGTCACAACCTTCAACTTGGCCTGCCGTGCAGCACTGCTATACGCAGCAAACAACATAACACACTCATGTGCATGTACTGCTGCTGCTGCTGCTGTCACCGCGTTGCGTGCCGCAGGGTGTGTCATGGAACCTTGGCGTGACAGCTGCTGAGCTCATCTCCACTGGTGCCATCCCTCCTTGCGTCTGCGTTGCCATTGACAGCGCAGGACCATACAGGTGTGCTTTTTTATATTTAAAAATGACACATGAAAAATACTTAGTCCAGGGTGTGATGCTAAAGCAAGGTGCCTTGGAAATGCTGCGCATAGATGTATTGTTTAATGCTGCACGTAGGTGTGGTGTGCAATGCTGCACGTAGGTGTGGTGAGCAGTGCTGCACGTAGATGTGGTGTGCTATGCCAGCCTGCTGATGGCGTTGAGCGTACACCTGCGGTTCCCAACAGGCACTGGCAATCGCAACCCCCGCAACGATGCTGCTCCCCTCAATGCCCCTACCTTCACTCACAACTGATCCTTTGTTTCCAACTTAAACTCATGCTGCAGGTCGTACAACTACCTGCCGTTCCCGCCTGGAACTGGCATCGGCAACTTCCGCGAGGATGCTGCGCGCTGGCCGGGTGGGGGCGCAGAGGAGTTCCTGGGCAGGGTGCAGCACGAGCTGCTGCCCATGCTGCAGGACCGCTACAACCTGTCACAGGTGAGGATACATGGTCAAATGAATGAGCTACGCACAGTTTGTTCTCCTTACGTAGGTTAGGGGGGCGGCGGCGGCGTAGGTTAAGCGGGGGAGGGGTGGTGTTGACAATGATGAAACCTCATGCCTCCACACTTCCTACCATACAAGTGAGGAGCAGATGAGTTCCTGGGCAGGGTGCAGCACGAGCTGCTGCCCATGCTGCAGGACCGCTACAACCTGGCACATGTGAGGATATTCATGTCCCTGACTGCATGCAGTGACACACATCCCAAATGTGTCTGGCTTGTTGTCAGAAGAGTGGGCTCTGTGACGATGATGAATGAATGATTGAGCTAAGCGCAATGTGTTCACATGTAACTTGACCTTGCGTAGAGGGGGGAGGGGGGTGACAATGAGGAAACCTTATGCGTCTACACCTTCTACCATACAGTTGAAGTTGCTGGCATGTGCTGCGCTGATGGCAGCCTCCATACATCCATCAATAGATATTGCCAGTTGAATGGAGTTCACACCGCATTGTTGTCATCGCCTGTTGCTTTGCAGGACCCGTCACGGCTGGCGTTTGGTGGCGGCTCCTTTGCCGGCGTTGCTGCGCTGATGGCAGCCATGCGCATGCCGCACGTGTTTGGGGGCGTGCTGGTTGAGAGCCCGTCACTGTGGACAGGAGAGGGACGCTTCCTGCAGGTATGGGTGTGCTGTTACTTGATTCTGAACTGTTTGCACTCACCAGCAAGGGGTAGGGGTGCCCCAAGCGGAAGTGAATGCCGGCGTGCTGCTGAGGAGAATTCTCCTAAAGTGCAGGTGATTCTTGCGCATCCATTGAGTAAGATGTGTAGATCACACTGCGCGTGGTTTGTTTGCTTGGCGTGCTGGTGGAGAGCCCCTCACTGTGGATAGGGGAGGGACGCTTCCTGCAGGTATGTGTGTGGTGTGCTTTTCTTCCAAGCTGGATTGTTTGTGCTTAATGGCTTCGGCAGTGCACACTGTTATTGCTTGCGTACTGAATGAGAGCATGCTGCAGTCAATCAGCAACAGGAGCACTGTCATTGCTTTGCCAAATGGCCCGTTGCTGCTGATTGGCATGCTTAGCGCTGACGGAGGGCACAGCGTGGTCTTTACATCTTGCTACTGCCAAACATCACTCACATGCTGCGGGCATCACTGCTGCTGCTGCTGCAGGACCTTGCTGCGCACTCTGGCCGCCTGCCTGAGCGTCTTGCGCTGGGCTGTGGCACGCGCGAGTACAGCGCCACTCGCGAGCACGAGCGCTACGACGTGGACCAGATGCTGCTCAACGTGAGTTGATATGGCTGTCTAAGCCAAACCTTAGCCGTATCGTATGGTGTGTTCGCGGCACTCAGCATGTACGACCGCCTCAAGTTGTTGCAGCACAAGGAGTGCTACAACGCAAATGACATGCTGCATACCAAGAGCACACCATGCTAGTGTACTCCTAATGTAGTGTAACGACCAGATGTGCATCAGATACCCACACGCGAGCATGAGCGCTACGACGTGGACCAGATGCTGCTCAACGTGAGTTGATATGGCATGTCCTGACCTTGAATAGTTTTGATGGTGTGTTTGCGGCACTCAGCATGTACGACCGCCTTGGTGCAGCACAAGGAGCGCTACGACCTGGACCAGATGCTGCTCAACGTGAGTTGATATGGCATGTCCAAGCCACATTCCAAGGTGTAATTGCAGCACACAGCATGTAGCAACACCTTGTTACAGCACACGGATTGCTACAACGTAGATGACGGAGTGCTGACTGCAAGCACAGGCTGCTAATGTACCAGTGTCATGAACAGATGCGTCACATCAGATGGCATTAGATACCCTGAAGCAGCAGCGGCAGCAGGCTATAGCAGCAGATGCAGGCATGGGCGAGGAGCTGCTGAATGCTGCATGCGAATGTACAGCTAAGATCTACATCGTTGCAGAGCAGTCACTGCTGCAGCGGCTGCGTGGTGACTGCTGAGATCAGCAATTAAGATTCCGCTTGAATCACAGCTGCAGGGCTACGCAGCAGCCCCTCAGTTGGCCTAACTGCAGTTCAGCGTGCATTGCAAGCGGGACGCTTGTGGTGCTGTCCAGCAAACATGCTTGTTGCATTGATTGGGTAGTTTAGAAGTTGCACAGGGGGGTCTGTGGCGCCAGCAGCGCGCTTTGCAACATCAAACCCACACGCGATCTAACCAACCATTCTGCTGCACTGCTTGTTTGACTGCAGCAATACCACGACGCAGCAAAGGTGCTGCAAGAGCGCGGCCTCATCAACCTGACCCACAATCAACCTGACACCCCCGCATGCTCTCGTACTGCCGTTTGTCGCACTGCTTGTTTTTGTGCTTGCAGCAATACCACGATGCAGCAAAGGTGCTGCAGGAGCGCGCTTTGCAACTCAACAACCCCAATAACCCGACCTTGCATGTTGCCGCACTGCTCGTTTGGGCTTGCAGCAATACCACGATGCAGCAAAGGTGCTGCAGGAGAAGGGCCTGCGGGGCCCCTCGCGCTTCATGTTTTGGGTGGATGAGGGCCTTGTCAACCTGACCCCGCATGCTGTCATGCTGTTCGTTTGTGCTTGCAGCAATACCACGACGCAGCAAATGCGCTGCAGGAGCGCAACCTTAGCAATCTGACCCCGCATGCTGTCATGCTGCTCGTTTGTGCTTGCAGCACTACCACGATGCAGCCAAGCTGCTGCAGGAGCGCGCTTTTCAAACTCAAACACCCAGATAACCTGACCTTACATCCTGTCGCACTGCTCTTTTGTGCCTGGGTGCAGCAATACAACGATGCAGCAAAGGTGCTGCAAGAGAAGGGCCTGCGTGGCCCCTCGCGCTTCATGTTCTGGGTGGATGAGGGCCTTATCAAAACCTAACTACGCATGCTGTCATGCTGCTCGTTTGTGCTTGTAGCAATCTCACGCTGCAGCCAAGCTGCTGCAGGAGCGCGACCTCATCAACCTGACACTCCCGCATGCTGTCACACTGCTTGTTTGTGCTTGCAGCAATACCACGACGCAGGCGGTATGTAGTGCCGGCAGCACACTTCTCAGAGTCCAAATCACAATCAACCGACACTCCCGCATGCTGTCGTACTGCTTGTTTGTTGCACTGCGTGTTCATGCTTGCAGCAATACCACGAGGCAGCAAAGGTGCTGCAAGAGAAGGGCCTGCGTGGCTCTTCGCGCTTCATGTTCTGGGTGGATGAGGGCGCGGGGCACCACGAGGGTGCCTGGCGCTGGCGGCTCAACGGAGCCCTGCGCTTCCTCGCCCAAGGCTGGTGGGACAGCTAAACGTGTTTGACCAGCGTTTGGCTGTTTCTGCTGAGCAGATAGTGGCTGCTGAGGGCATGGCACTGCGTGGGTGCTTGGCCGTTTTGGGTGTCGCGCTGTGTTTCCGTTCACCACACAGGGGTGTGATGCGTGTGCTTAGCTGCAGCATTATACTTCCATGCGGCATGCTACAAGGTGGCTATCACTGACAGAAGTTGCTGGCGCGAGTTCTGCACGTCAGGTGGCTGTTAGTTAGTTTGAAAATTGTGGTGTCGAGCTGGTGTGTTGTTTGTGTTTGAGGTGTACAGTTTCACTGTTGGAGAGTGAGATGCTGACAGTGCCTCGAGTGCTGATTTGCATATGACACAGTAAGTCAATCATGTTGATGTTGTGGCTTGATTTGGGAACACGGGGATGCATATGACAAGACGCAGAAGCACAGCACAGCACTGGCGCATTAGCTGGTGCTGGGTGAAGCAGCGCAGCAACTGAGGCGCAAACGTGTGTGTCGCCTGATGGTGTGCGGCCATACGCAGCTGGTTGTGATGAGCTAGCCAAACAACTGCCTGCTTCTGCAACACAACACTGGTGCTTTGATCCTTTGATTCAGCAAATGGCATTGACAGTGTGTATGCTGCCTGATCATTGAGCTGGGTCATATACGGTATGTGCAGCTGGTCGCATGACGAGCCAGGCCATCAGGTTGCTGAGATTGAGCACAACACACGTCACTGGCGCATGGACTGATGTGATGTTCCATGGCTTTTGGTGTGTCAGAGTGTGCCTTGTGTGCCTGATACATGAGCCGGGTCATATACATGTGCAGCTGGTCACGTGGCGAGCAAGGTCATGAGATTGCTGATGAGGCTGAGACTGCTGCATAACACACAGCACTAACGCATTGACTGGTGTGATGCGCCGTGGTGGTTGGTGTGTAAAGAGTGTGTTGTCAGGATGACTGGTATGCAGAGATTGTACAGTATGAGACAGCAGAATGCAGAGAACAACACATGTCGTGTTGCACCCTCACCAACAGCATGTGCAGCCTGCATAGTCGGCAGGTGTCATGACTTGCATCCCGCATCATGCTTCATTACAATAGTATGTAGGGTCCTTATATACGATGGCTCAAACCATCTGAGAGTGTCTGCCACTGTGTGGCTGTGTGCCGGCAATACGTGTGTCATCTACACCATGTAGTAGAGTGCTGCATTTTGTGCTGCCAGCTGGCAGTATGCGTACCGTATGTAGTGCATGACCCCGTAGTAAACCATTCGCTAGTGGCCGCCTCACAGGCAGCCACATGTGCAGGCGCATGCCCCATTCTGGCAGCATACCACGCCACATGCTGCATGATGATGCCACTGCATGGCCAGCCTAGGCTAGTGTTGTGCCTAACTGGATAAATCGTGGCATTGAGTCACTGGCACCAGGTGCTCGGCCAAACCTGTGAACCGCGCGTGTTGTGTTGTTTGATGCGTTGATTATGGCGTCTCCAATGTAGGATTGGTATGTTGCATACCATCGTAGTGCTGCATGATGATGCCACTGCATGGCCAGCCTAGGCTAGTGTTGTGCCTAACTGGATAAATCGTGGCATTGAGTCACTGGCACCAGGCTCTTGGCCAAACCTGTGGATCGCGCGTGTTGTGTCGTTTGATGTGTTGATCATCAATGTGGCGTCCTCAGTGTATGGGTGAGTTCACAGACCAGCCTGCATGGCCGGACTGCATGGCCAGTCTGGCGTTCTGTCCAACTGGGATAAATCGTGGCCTTGAGCTCACCAGGTTCTTGGCCAAACCTGTGAACCGCGCGTGCTGTGTTGTTTGATGCGTTGAATGTGGCGTCTTCAGTGTATGGTTGAATGTGGCATCTCCAGTGGACGCTACGTCTGCCGCTCACGTCCGGCATTGTCTAAGGCTCTCACAGTGAAGGGCAGTTGTTTGAGGAGCAGCAGCATTGGTATGCTGCATCACCATCATAGTGCTAGTAGCAGTGTGTTCCACAACTTTTGGGTTTTGTGCCAGGGTGGCCAATTAGAGGATCTGTATGGTTGTCAGGCAGCACAGATTGACATGAGCAGGTCTGCAGTGCGACAATACATTCAATGTCTGCAGCGGCTGTTGTGTGGCGTGCCTGCTCTCAAGATGTATGCCTGCAGCATGCAGACCTGTTGTGCATGCTTATCATTTTTATAACTCTATACAGCTAACTACCACAGCAAAGTATCATGAGCAGGTTGTTGCCTGCATATTCAGCACCCTTTCATGTATGTATGAGCATCGCAGGTTGCACGGACATCCGTTATAATTGCCAGCTGGCGTTTGCTGCGGCACTCGGCTGAGATTTGGCGCAACGATAGCATTGCATTCGCCACTAGTTGGACACAGTAGCAGCAGTTAGTTACCGTGCACTCCTCGTGCCGCCGGTGAAGTTCACGCTGGGTACAAGCACGTGCAGAGGTTTTTAGGTGGTTGATTGTGTCTGTTGCATGCCTTGTTCGCTGGTCTTGTTCGCTGGTATGCCGTTTGTGCATGCACGTGGCAGTGCAGGGTGCCGGTGCATTACAAGTGCATGCTGGTGTGCTGCTGCTGCCCCGAGCTGGATGCAGCCGGAGGCTCACCAACACGGGGTTCTGCACAGCAGCGCTTCATGTGCCACGACTGCCATGAGCAGCGTAGGGGGGCGCTGACAGCCTGGTCGTCAGGCAGTGCAGCATGTTGATGCATCTGGCCCAGGCTGGGGTATTGCTGCCGTACTACAGCATCTTGCAACAATGAATAACTAGGACGTCACAGCGCACCTCTCTGTCTGTCGTCAGCGGCAGTGATGCAATTCAACAAGTCGTCCTCTGGCGATGTCGGATGTATGAGCGCTGTCAGTGCTGCTGCTGTTGGGCGGCAACCACTGCACTGCAGTATCAAATACAAAAGCAGCCGTCAGGCTGACGATCGTTGTCAGTGCAGTTCAACTTGTCAGTGCTGGTCAACTTGACCCCGCCACCATGGCTAGTCACCGCCGAGCAAAACACGGCCAGAAGACTACAGCCTGTAGCAGGCTGCACTATCACTGGCGCCGCAAGTTACACGGCTGCTGCGGACGCTGGCCGCAAATGCAAACAGCACGGCCTACGGCCTAATAGGCGGGCGGTAGTACTGGCCGTGTAAAGAGTTGCAGGACACGCAGATTGCAAAGACAATGCAACAAAAATGCAGCACTCACATTGCCGTCAGGCACAGTTACATCATGCTGAGCAGATATGCATCACCAATTGCTAATCAAATCCAAGATCTTGGCACCGCTGTAACCTGCAGACAGCTCTGCCTGGTGCTGGCATGCGACAACAATGCAGCACCGCATTTCCACAGTTATCTAGACCCTCAGGGTATTTGGCAAATAAACAACTGCCACGTCTCAGGTGCTGCGTGCTGCTGCTAGACCATGGCCCCTAACCCTACTGGCCACTGACCAGCTGAACCAGCTACAACCACAGCTAACACAGCCTGGCTGTCTGCGCAGCTATTCCAAGAGCAGTCAAGTGGAGTTCCACTAGCTGCCCTTGACGCCCTAATCCGGAGCCCAAGACCAGCAGTGACGACCTATGCCTCAGCTGCTGCTTCTGCACTTCAGCTGCTGCTGCCTCTGCGCTTGCGCAGCTCCTCCAGCAGCTGCTCCACCGCCTTGATCTGGCCCTCCACAGCCGCCTTGCTGCTCTCAGCAGCCTTGTCCTCATCAACCGTCTCAAATACGTGGCTGCAAGGCAAGACAGAAGACCAAAGCAGTGCAGCAACATGACAGGTTAGTGCTGCTATGCAGTGGCAGGTGCATGCCTTGCTGCTCTCAGCAGCCTTGTCCTCATCAACCGTCTCAAACACGTGGCTGCAAGGCAAGACAGAAGAACAGAGCAGTGCAGCAACATGACAGGTTAGTGCAGCTGTGCAGTGGCAGGTGCATGCCTTGCTGCTCTCAGCAGTCTTGTCCTCATCAACCGTCTCAAACACGTGGCTGCAAGGCAAGACAGAAAGCAGCAGCACGATATCCGGTGAGGCAAGTACAGAAGCCTGCTAATGCAGGCTGCTGGCATGACCCTTCAGCAGTCTTGTCCTCGTCAACCGTCTCAAACACGTGGCTGCAAGGGAGACATACAGCAGCGCGATCAGATAAGTACAGACAGTGGACGCATCTCTTTAAAGGCCAGCAGTTTTGTGACGGTTGTATGACCCACAGATGTGACTGCGGCTGGCAGCCATGTCCAGGCTCGAGTGAGACGGTTTTGCATGTCATCTGCCGAGTCTCAGAGGCATGCATGCAGCCGCTATGTGACTAACACACTACGCCAATCAACAGCAGCCTCTCATATGTGCTCTGCAGGGATTCATACTCATCTTATCGCGGTCAATGCATGCCGTTATAACTCGCAAGTGCAAACGTGGCCTCTCGAGAGGCGAGATCAAACAAGCGAGTGGCAACGGCATGTGTTGACCATGACAAGAGGAATACAAATGACCTGCAGTTCAGTGCCATCACATGCATGATAGCCCTGGGACAGGCCATATATGGCATATATATGCCGGGCATATATATATGCCGGGCTGTCCAAGTTGATGCATCCCAGCACCTTGTTGCTGTGTGGAATGGGCAGGTATCGCCCATCCCGCACACCAATAAGGTGCCGGGCTGCATCATATACATGGGCAGCCCGGCACGTGGCCTGTCCCAAGGCAGGTTTGCTCCGCTGCAGTTTGCCAGCAAGCCCATTCTAAAATGCAATGGTCTTGGCCGGCACGTGGCCTGTCCCAGGGCAGGTTTGCTCTGCTGCAGTTTGCCAGTGCCATCACAAGCATTGTAGCCCTGGGATAGGCCACGCGCCGGGCTGTCCGTCTTGATGCAGCCCAGCACCTTGTTGTGTGGGATGGGTTTGTCAAAGGGTCCAACAGCCCTTCAAAAAGCCCACCCCACGTCACACTGAGGTGTTGGGCTGCATCAACATGGGCAGCTCGGCACATGCCCTGTCCCAAGGCAGGTTTGCTGTGCTGCAGTTTGCCAGCAAGCAATTTCCAGTATGCAATGGCCTTGGCGCAGCGCAGCATGATGCGGCCAACAAGATCTGGGCTGATCAGCCTCAGCCACTGCCTTGAAAAATTGAAAACACAACAATGAACCCAGCCAGTCCACACCTGTGCACGCGCTGTTCAGAGACGGGGTCATATGTGAGCTGCCCCAGCCACTGCACCCAGGCCTGCTGCAACCGCTATGTGACAAACAACCGAAGCAACAAAACAGCCGTCCCCCCACCTGTGCACGCGCTTGTCGGAGACGGGGCTGTAGGTCAGCTGCCCCAGCCTCAGCTGCTGCACCCAGGCGCGCGGCAGCCGCTGCTATGTGACAAACAAACCAAAAAACAGCAGCCAGTCCCCACCCGTGCACGCGCTTGTCTGGGATTGTACGAGCTGCCCCAGCCTCAGCCGATGCCCTCAACAGATGTCCCGCTACTACGTGTAGCATAAAACCCTCAACTTTCAAAACAAGAAAGGACAAAAGCACCAGCCGTCCCCCCACCTGTGCACGCGCTTGTCTGAGACGGGGTCATACGTCAGCTGCCCCAGCCTCAGCTGCTGCACCCAGGCGCGGGGCAGCCGCTGCTATGTGACAAACAAGATACGAAATTCCACAGCAGACTGTCACCTGTGCACGCGCTTGTCAGAGACGGGGTTGTACGTCAGCCGGCCCAGCCTCAGCCGCTGCACCCAGGCGCGGGGCAGCCGCCGCTATGTGACAAACAAACCAACAAAACAGCAGCCAGTCCCCACCCGTGCACGCGCTTGTCTGGGATCGTACGAGCTGCCCCAGCCTCAGCCGATGCACTCAACAGATGTCCTCTTCACGCGCAGCATAAACGGCCTACGTGTAACTTCCACTCTCTCATAAAACCCTCAACATACGATACCAAAATAAGGACAAAACCACCAGCCGTCCCCCACCTGTGCACGCGCTTGTCGGAGATGGGGTCGTACGTCAGCTGGCCCAGCCGCAGCCGCTGCACCCAGGCACGGGGCAGCCGCCATGTTATCAGCAAAACACAACATCCGCAGCACCCACACCTGTGTACGTGCTTCTCAGACACGAGGTCGTATGTCAGGGGCCCCAGACTTGGCCGCTACACTCAAAAGATTCCCGCTTCTACGCGCAGCATGACACACTCAAACTGTGTAAGACAAAAACACAGAACAGTACAAATACACCAGCCGGTCCCCACCTGTGCACGCGCTTGTCGGAGACGGGGTCATACGTCAGCTGCCCCAGCCTCAGCCGCTGCACCCAGGCGCGGGGCAGCCGCCGCTCCGCCTTGATCACGTAGATGGCCCAGCGGTGCTTCCAGTAGCTCTCAGCTGCCTCTTGTGTGGCGCCCCACGTCTTGATGATCATGGCTGCAGGTGCAAAGAAAGATAGAAGGAATGCAGGTCAGCAGTGGTTCAAGAGCACCTCAGTAACTCTCCGCTGCCTCCTAGGTGGTGCCCCACGTCTTGATGATCATGGCTGCACACGCAAAGAAAATAAAGTGAAGGCAAGTGAACAGTGGTTGAACAGTACTTTAGTACTCTCCGCTACCTCTTGCGTGGTGCCCCAAGTCTGGATAATCATGGCTGCACATGGAAAGATAAACGAAGAACCACAAAGTCAGCAGTGGTTGAACAGCATCTCAGTAGCTCTCCGCTGCCTCTTGGGTGGTGCCCCAAGTCTGGATAATCATGGCTGCACATGGCAAAGAAACGGAATCAATTGCAAGTGAGCAGTGGTTGAACAGCATCTCGACAGCTCTCCGCTGCCTCTTGCGTGGTGCCCCACGTCTTGATGATCATGGCTGCACATGGCAAGGAAAAACACATGAACACAGGTGAACAGTGGTTGAATAGCATTCCAGTAGCTCTCCGCTGCCTCTTGCGGGGGTGCCCCACGTCTTGATGATCATGGCTGCACATGGACAGAAACAGAAACAGTTGCAAGGTGAACAGTGGTTAACAGCACCTCAGTAGCTCTCCGCTGCCTCCTGCGTGGTGCCCCACGTCTTGATGATCACGGCTGCATATGGAAAGAAAGATAAAAGGAATGCAGGTCAGCAGTGGCTCAAGAGCATCTCAGTAGCTCTCCGCTGCCTCCTGGGTGGTGCCCAGGTCTTGATGATCATGGCTGGAAATGCAAAGAAAGACTTAAAGATGCAGGTCAGCAGTGGTTGAACAGCACCTCAGTAGCTCTCCGCTGCCTCCTGGGTGGTGCCCCAGGTCTTCATGATCATGGCTGCACATGCAATGCAAAACAGATGAGCGCAGGGCAGCAGTGGTTGATAGCACTTCAGTAGCTCTCCGCTGCCTCCTGGGTGGTGCCCCACGTCTTGATGATCATGGCTGCACATGCAACAAGAAGGAAGACTTGAGAAAGTGATCAGTCAAAGCGCCACGATTGCCATGTGCTCTATCGGTTGACTACAGCACCGCCAGCTGCTGTCATGAACAGCCATCTCTGCCGACCCTGACCCGACTATCAGAAGGCTCAGCAGCAGCACCTCCACTGTGGTTGTGTGCAGCAGAGCAAGCAGCAGAAAGTGCACAGCACACAGCTCCACACTGATCCACCGGATGTCAAACAAGAAACACCTCGTTTGCAGCCTTTTCACGCACCTATCAGTAGATTCATCAGCAGCAGCATCACAGTGGCCATATACAGCAGGTAGTAGATCGTGCACAGCACTGACGACAGCACGTAGGCGTTCTTGCACGTCATGGCGTACTCGTAGTGTGAGAGGCCAGATCCGATGTTGACAAGAGTGACCATGGTGTTGCCGATGCTCGAGAACGGATCTGGCTCGCTTGCACTGCAGGCACGAACAGAGTAACAAAACAGCAGCGGAAGGTATTAGTTGAATGCAACCACCAGCGTGACCATGGCCATGCAGCTGTACACATTCGAGATTAACGTTTACACTGTAACCATGGTGTTGCCGATCTGGAGTGGATCTGGCTATGTCTAGATGCAAGAAGATGTGCACAGCAATACTGTACCTCCAGCACTGGCCTGCGTACACAGCAATACCCTACTTAATTTGTAACAAACACAACCCCAACGTTGCTGCCAGCAAGGCAGCTACATATGTTGGCACGTTGAGAAGCAGGGTAGCAGGGTAGCAGGGTTTAGGCTCACCTCAGCTCCACTAAGCTCTGCGTGTTCCTTGTGATGCCGTTGGGTGCCACAGACAGCACACCATTCTGCAGGCAGCACAACGCAAGCACCCGTGTCAAAAGATAGGATATCAGAGGAGTGGCAATGGCCACAGCGTTTGTTTTGCACTCTCTGCTTCTTGCTCTGCTTCTCCTGTGCAGCAACCAAAGCATGCCCAGGTGACAGCCAACAAAAAGATGCATAACCAGAAAGCTCAAGCTATCGTCAGCTTGTGCGTTGTGGCCAATCCATGGAAGCATCAACTACATTCACATCTTGCGCTGCACATGACGGCATCCCGCACAACCACAGACCAGAAAGTTCAGTTCCCCCAGCATACCCCTGCATAGTCATGCGCGCATTTAAGCTCCCAAATGCACATGGGCGTGCGCTAGCAAAGCGCACAAGCAACAGGCAGCCCTAGCGCACCAAGCTCACACCAAAGCATGCAATTGGTCACTTTTTGGCACGCGCGCGTGCCTTTGAACAAAAATGCCGTATCCGATCAGTCACTTGCACACGTGCGTGCTCTAGCATCGCGTGTAAGCAACAGGCAGCCCTAGTGCACCAAGCACACAACAAAGCATGCAACGTGGCACTCTTTAGCACATGCGCGTGTAGGGACACAGTCTTGCAAGCATCCAAGCCCTCGCATGCACACGCGCATGCACCGGCAACACCCGCAAGCAACAGAAAGCCGCAGTGCGCTAGTCTCAGGACGAAGCATGCAACTCGGCACTTGAATTTTGCAGTGCAAAGTTCACACCCATCTGCATTGTGAAGAACGCCAGCTTGAAGCCCAGGTTCCACAGCACATACAGGCACACAACAAAGCATGCAAATAGGCACTCTACTTCATAGTGTGAATTTCACACTCACCCGCATTGTGAAGAACGCCAGCGCAAACCCCAGGTTCCACAGCACGTACAGGCTCACAGCAAAGCATGCAACTGGGCACTTAACTTTTGCGGTGTGAACTTCACACCCACCTGCATCGTGAAGAACGCCAGTGTGAAGCCCAGATTCCACAGCACGTACAGGCTCACAAACTTGACCACGTCGCTGATGCAGCGCTCCAACAGCACCGCCAGCTTGCCAGTGGACGGCAGGCCCCTGCAACAGTCATGATCAATGACAACAGCCCCTCAAGTGCGTTAGTAACGACCTCGGTTTTCTCATCAAGGTGACCGCTTGTGCAGCATGCAGGACGGCCAGCTTGCCAGAGAATCAAGCAGGCCCCTGCAGCATAGGGCAGCAAGTCGAAGGCATCCCTGCCCATGCCAGGGACTGAATTGGGTCTGCGTAGTGACATGCTTGGGATGCAGCTTCACACAGCACAGTTGGGTTGCTGCTGTGCAGTAAAACCCAGAAAATATGCATTTGTGATCAACACAACTGCGCCATGTGTTCAAGCAACTATATGACATTGATGGGATGCGCATGACGTTGTGCAGTGCTGCATGCTTGAAGCACAGCATCCAGTCACACAAACCGTGTCACAACTGCGTCTGCGCACCTGATGTGTGTGGTTGTGCATGGTGCAGGGCTGCATGCATATGCATAATAAGAAAAAGCATCCAGTCAAACAAAACCTGTCACCGCTGCGTCTGCGCACCTGAAGAAGTACACGACAGTGCTGCAATGCATAAACTGAACTATAGCATCTATTCAAACAGATCTTGTGACGCTGCGTCTGTGCACCTGAAGAAGTAAATGACCGCCAGCCAGCCTGACAGGCCCATCATGCTCACAATGATGTCGTCAAACTCACGGACCTGGCAGCAGCAGCAGCAGCAGCGGCAGCAGCAGCAGCAAAGCAACGTTGGCAGACCCGGCAGCTGTTCTGCATCTGTGCACCAACGCTACAAATGCCATCCTGCACGTAGCTAGCATTATGCCCAGCAGATGTTCTGTGTCGAATTCAACAGCACAACACCCGTCAGACGGTAGCAGATGCCAGCGTACCTGCGTGCTCTTTGGCCCGCTGCCCCCGATCCATCCGTAGCTGCTGATCCAGATGAGGAAGTGGATGAACGTCAGCAGCAGGTGCAGGTGCCAGATGAAGAGCCAGGGGTCTTCCAGCATGCGCACTGCGCCCTCGTACGTGGTCTCAAGCATGGCACGCTGGCGCGACTTGTGCGGGTCTGCAGCAGCAGCAGCAGGAGCACAATGTGGGTGCCAGATGAGAAGCCGGGGGTCTTCCAGCATGCGCACTGCGCCCTCGTACGTGGTCTCTAGCATGGCACGCAGGCGCGACGTGTGCGGGTCTGCAGCAGCAGCAGCAGCAACAGCAGCAGCAGTAGCAGGAGCAATGCAGAGCAATATGAGTGCCAGATGAAAGCCAGCACCATTGCATTTCAAAGTCAAGACTTGGGCGCCCAGACCAGCTGGGCGCCCACACCAGCAACCCCCAGCTCTACCTGCTAACAAATGAATGGCAGCCTCTTGCGGATCACCACAACTATATACATACAAAGACAGCAGCTGCACGAACAACTAGGGGCTGTCATACTGATACAGCAAACCCACCTAGTATGTCCAATACCGGCCCCTTCTCCATGTCAACCGCCTTGATGAGCACTTGCATCACCACGTGCATTGCAACAAACCTACAAGCATACTGTCAGACATGCACATAGGAGGCTGGCATTTGCACAGCTTCTGCCACGCAGGCCCTATACCCACCTAGTATGTCCACCGCCGGCCCCTTCTCCATTTCAACTGCCTTGACGCTGGCAGTCTTAGCACTAGCACTCGCAGAATCCCACCAACATGCGCACACCAGCGACCCAGGACCTCTGCCTGCTGCTCTACCTGCTGCCATTGCAATACCAGCCTCTTGCAGATCACCACAACGATACACAAAGATAGCGCACACTGCATGCATACCTAGCAGCCGTCACAGATACAGCAACCCACCTAGTATGTCCACCGCCGGCCCCTTCTCCATGTCAACTGCCTTGACGCTGGCAGTCTTAGCACTAGCACTCGCAGAATCCCCACCAACACCCCCACATCAGCAACCCCTAGACCTCTGCCTGCTGCTCTACCTGCTGCCATTGCAATACCAGCCACTTGCAGACCACCACAACGATACACAAAGATAGCGCACACTGCATGCATACCTAGCAGCCGTCACAGATACAGCAACCCACCTAGTATGTCCACCGCCGGCCCCTTCTCCATGTCAACTGCCTTGACGCTGGCAGTCTTAGCACTAGCACTCGCAGAATCCCCACCAACACCCCCACATCAGCAACCCCTAGACCTCTGCCTGCTGCTCTACCTGCTGCCATTGCAATACGAGCCTCTTGCAGACCACCACAACGATACACAAAGATAGCGCACACTGCATGCATACCTAGCAGCCATCACAGAAACCGCAAGACCCACCTAGTATGTCCACAACCAGCCCCTTCCCCATGTCAACTGCCTTGACGCTAGCAGTCTCCACACTAGCGCTCGCCAGACTCCCACCAACATCATCAGCACACTTGACCTCTGCCTGCGCTATTGCTACACCAGCCACTTGCAAATCATAACAACGGAATACATATAAAGATAACAACTGCACGCACACCAAGCAACCAACCCACCTAGTATGTCCACCGCTGGCCCCTTCTCCATGTCAACTGCCTTGACGCTGGCAGTCTCCACAATGGCACTCGCCAAACTGCCACCCTCCCTGCCAGCCCCGCCACCATCGCCGCTGCCATCTGCTGCTGCTGCCAGTCCCCGGCCAGACAACACAGAGCTAGGCCTCTCCTTCTTGCTAGCTGGCATCCGTTTCAGCGCGAGTGCGGCTGGCAAATCCCCGCCCCCGCTGCGAGCTCGCGTGCGCTGGCGCTCCAGCATTTGAACAGCCTCTACAGGATCTGCTGGCATGCTCGTTGCAGCCAAGTTCTGCATCAGATCAGCGCCTGCTGTCTGAGCGCGTGTCATTGCCTGTGTACCGCCGTCATCGCTGCTGCCCAAATCCTGCCGCAAGGTGCTAACCCCTGCCATGCCAGCGCCAATACCATGGAAGGATTTTGCCCTGGGGACGCCTGTATTGAAAGAAGAGCTAGGAGTGATAAATGACGGCCGAGCACCTGCTGCTGCTGCTGCGCCAGTGTTGCTATCAGGACCAGCAGCCTGTGCCGCAGTTCCGTCAATCGCACTGCTAGACCCAGCAGGTAGCAGCGGTGTAGTTGCTCCCACGCTTGCTGCTGCTGGGCTGCCGCTGCTGCTGCCGTCGCCACTCTGACCAATGCTCGCCTGCAGCTGCTGCACAAACAGACTCGTACCTCGCTGCTGCTGCTGCTGCTGCTGGATTGGCTGCGGCTGCGCAGCAACAGACAGCCGTGGGGAACACACTCTGCCACTCGCTGCCCTAGCCATCAACAGCGCATTTGGCCCCTCAGAGAATGAAACTGAGCGGCCGCCAGCCCTGCTACCGCTGGTGGGTAGCACCGGCCCTCCCCCTTCACCACTGCCAACAGCAGATGCAGCAGCCGCCGACGCTGCTGGTGCTGCTGACGCATTCGACAGCTGCGCCGCACTACTGAGTCCCACCGTGAGATGCGACTGCGACCGCATCCTGCTTGCAACAAGCCCAACGCTAACAGGGTCAAACCCTTCGTCATCGTCGTCATGCCTACTGCTGGTAGCGCTAGCCGCTAGAGGTTCGCCAGTTGCCCCTGTTCGCTGCACCCGTGAATACGCCGCAGCCAGCGTGCCTGGCTGCTGCTGCTGCTGCTGCAGCAGCAGCTGTGCAGCAAAAGTTGTCTCATCGTCTACTTCGCCTTCTGTGCCCTCTGCAACAGGCCCTGGCCCTGCCCTTAGCCCAACGCTGGTACTGCCCAGCCCCTTGGACTCAGCTTTCGCTGCTGCTGCTTCTGCCTCACCAGTATACGGCATCTCCAAAGTGCCATATCCCGTATCCACAACGCCAACGCCCTGAGCGCTGGTCCCCTCGCCGATCACGTTACCAACCCTAGGCCTCAGATCTATCGGATCGTCGTGAGATTTGTGGTAGATCTGCTGAGTGCTGCGCGATGGTGACACTGTCTGACCCCCCACCCCACCCCTGCTGGGTGACCCCGGCATAGCGCCTAACGCAGCAGTGCTGCTGCTGCTGGGTTTGCCGGGTGTCCCGGTGGGTACTGCTGCTGCGCGGGGGCTGTTGGATGCTACTGTCCTGCGGGCACCTGCGCCACGTGGCGGCGACGGCGGCTGCTGCGGCTGCTGCTGCTGCTGCTGTGCATCAACTGCCTGGAATGACAGCCGATGGGCTGTGGGAGCCTGCGGCCGCGACCCTGCTGCTCCTGCTGTTTCAGATGCGGTGCTGGCATCCCGAGACGGGCTGCTGCCGCTGAGACCAAAGCCGGAGCCTGGAAGCAAACAAAGAATGCGACAAAGTACAGCGCACCAGAAGTAATGCAGTCAGCAATGTTGTCAATGAAACCTCCACAGTACTCCAGAGTACGCTTGAAAGAATATGCATGAGCAAGAACAGGTGTCTGCGTGTCCTCTGTGCAGCTGCACCTGTCTAAGCTACAGCTGCATCACGCAATAGCTGCAACCGATGATGCGTTGCCCCCTAGAGACTTGAACGCATGAATCACTTCAGTGTCAGCCTCAGCTGCTGCACTCAAGCTGGTGCATAACACAGCATTCAGCGCACACCCACACACACACCTGGGTGTGTGATGCCCCTGGGAGGTGCCGCCGCCGCAGCTGCTGCAGCTGCAGCTGCGCGTGGCGTGCCTAGGCCCCCCTCAGAGCGCTGCTGCCAGCCGCCAGGGGCACTGCAGGAGCACGAAACAGAATACAAACAGGTCACTAACAGCACGTGAAGACAGTCAGGTGAGCGAGGCAACTGCCAGCAGCTCTCCATGCAGACAACTGGTCATGCAGATCTTGACAACACAAGGGCAGCACCCAGGCCAGCATGGTGACAAACGTTTGTGCAACAGCGGCATGGCTGAGCCGTGCCAAATATTGCACGACACTATAGCACACATTGTAGCTGAGCAATATGAACTCTGAGCATGCAGCAGTCACTAGCAATGGCAGGCAAAGGCTGTGAATGGGTTTTCTGGCTGGCAGGTGCAGCCACCAGTACAACCAATGAAGCTTGCCCCCTGCTGCACCACAGCCTCGCACAACCACAAGCGGCCCGACACATGCACCAGCAAGCCAACCAGCGCCTACCCCTGCTGTGTGCCGCTGCCTTCACGACTTTATAACGCACATCCAGAGCAACATGATCCTGTGCATGGCTACAACAGTAGCTGCAGCAGTCACTAGCAATGGCAGGCACGTGCTGTGTCTGGCTGCTGTGGCTGGCAGCCGGCGCCTACCCCTGCTGCGTGCCGCTGCTTTCACGCCATATAACGCACGTCACGGCAGAGCAACATGAACTGGTGCATAGCTGCAACAGTAGCTGCAGCAGTCACTAGCAATGGCAGGCACGTGCTGTGTATGGCTTGTCTGACTGCCAGCCGGCGCCTACCCCTGCTGCATGCCGCTGCTTCCACGACACTATAACACACGTCATGGCAGGCAACCTGATCCTGTGCATGGCTGCAACAGTAGATGAAACAGTCACTAGCAATGGCAGGCACATGCTGTGTATGGCTGCTGTGGCTGGCAGCAGCCACTAGTACAACTAATGATGTACAACCAATGGTGCTTGGCCCCTGCTGCTGCACACTCCCACAACCACAACCGGCGCATCGCATGCACCAGCAAGCCAGCCGGCGCTCACCCCTGCTGCGTGCCGCACGTCATGGCTGAGCAACATGAACCTGTGCATAGCCGCAGCAGTCACTATGTTCACAATGGCAGGCACATGCTATGTATGGCTGCTGTGGCTGGCAGTCGGCGCTCACCCCTGCTGCGTGCCGCTGAGGTTTGCTGCAAAGCCCATGCGCGCAGACAGCCTTTCCTCCTGCTGCCCCGCAGTTTCAAACAAAAACCACCGGCCCGTCGCATGCAGCAGCAAGCCAACCAGCGCCTACCCCTGCTGTGAGCCGCAGGAGTCGCGGCAAAGCAGCATGATCCTGTGCATAGCTGCGACAGTAGCTGCAGCGGTGACTAGCAATGGCAGGCACGTGCTGTGTATGGCTTGTCTGGCTGGCAGCACAGCCAACACTGCTCCCCCCTGCTGCACCACAGTCCTACAATCATTGCTGGCCCAACGCATGCACCAGCAAGCCAATGGGCGCTCACCCCTAATGTGTGCCGCTGCCTTCACGACACTATATCGCACGTCACAGCATAGCAGAGCAACATGATCCTGTGCATAGCTGCAGCTGTACATGCAGCAGTCACTAGAAATGGCAGGCACGTGCTGTGCATGGCTGCTGTGGCTGGCAGCAGCAGCTACCAGCACAGCCATTAACCCACTGCTGCCCAACAGTCCCAAAACAACCACCAGCGGCCTGTCGCATGCTTTATGCAGATATGAAGCCAGCCGGCGCTCACCCCTGCTGCGTGCCGCCGAGGTTTGCTGCAAAGCCCATGCGCGCAGACAGCCGCGCAAACAGGCCCTGGCGGTTGTCACGCGCATCGCGCATCTCGCCTGCAGGGGAGGCACAGGCAGGCACGATGTTGGTGACGTTTGGCAGCACCAGCAGTTGCTGGCAAGCAAACAACCCAAATCACATGCCGGAGATCCTGAAACACTTTCTTTCAGCCTGCTACTGATGCTGCCTACACCTCCTCAAGCACGCTCATGGCGAGCCGCCTGCTGTGCAACATACAAAATCAACGCACCATACACATACATCTCATAACCTTTACACATCAACACCGCGACATACCTGGGATGGGTAGAGGGGTGGGTCCACCTCCTTGTGCACTGTCATGGTCAGCCGCCTGTGGTACCATATCCACAAACAGTGCATCATACGCATACAGTTCACACTGTGCACATTACCAAAACATTGGCATACCTGGGATGGGGTACAGCGGGGGGTCCACCTCCTTGTGCACCGTCATGGTCAGCCGCCTGTGGTAGCACTCCCTGCTCCAGTTGGCGTAGTCAAGCACTTCAACCGCCAGCAGTGCAAGCGCGAGGATAATCCCCAGAAACTCCTGGCTGGCTCGGCCAGGCCTGCACAAGAGGTTGGTTGAAGTTGACAGTGAACACAGCAAATGAGTTCTTGAATTTGTTATGAGGCTGACGTACAGACATACACAGGATTGTTGGTGTGGTCCAGCACCTCAAAAGCCAGCAGCGCCAGCGCCAAGATAATGCCCAGGAACTCCTGGCTGGCTCGGCCAGGCCTGCAGGAAGTTCACAGTGAGCACAGCACACGAGGTGTGAAGTTCAGCGTGAGGCTGAGATACACAGGATTTTTTTGCATAGTCCAGCACCTCCACTGCCAGCAGCGCCAACGCGAGGATGATGCCCAGGGATTCCTGACTGGCTCGACCAGGCCTGCGGAAAAATTCACAGTGAAAACAGCACACAAGGTGTGAAGTTCAGCGTGAGGTTGATGAGATTAAGACAAACACAGGATTGTTGGCGTAGTCCAGAACCTCTACTGCCAGCAGCGCGAGCGCAAGAATGATGCCCAGGAACTCCTGGCTGGCTCGACCAGGCCTGCGGGAAGTTCACAGTAAGCGATCGGCATGAACTGTGAAGTTCAGTGTGAAGCTGAGATACAGACATACACAGCATCGCTGGCATAGTCCAGCACCTCCACTGCCAGCAGCGCTAACGCAAGAATGATGCCCAGGAACTCCTGACTCGCTCGACCAGGCCTGCAGGAAGTTCAGTGGACACAGCACACGAGGTGTGAAGTTAAGCATGAGGCTGAGACACAGACATGAAAAGGATTGCTGGCGTAGTCCAGCACCTCAACTGCCAGCAGTGCCAGCGCCAAGATGATGCCCAGGAACTCCTGGCTCGCTCGGCCAGGCCTGCAGGCAAAGTTCACAGTGAGCACAGAGCGCAGAACATGAGGTGTGAAGTTCACCGTGAAGCTGAGATACAGTGGTACACACAATTCTTGGCGTAGTCCAGCACCTGCACTGCCAGCAGTGCGAGGGCAAAGATGATGACAAGGGCTTCCTGGCTAGCTCGACCAGCCTACGGGAAGTTCATGGTGAGCGCAGGGGCATGAGAAGTAAATTTCACACTGTGCAGAAGGTAGCCCGACACACAGCTGCTAGCACAGTCCAGCACCACAGCAGTTGAGCTCACCCGTTCCACATGCCTGGGCTGCTGCCGCTGCCGCTGCATCGGCAGTTGACCGCCAACAACTCAATCAGAGTCATGCTCACAACGCTGCTGCACAAGCACCGATGCAGTGGCTCTCACCCGTTCCACATGCCCGGGCTGCTGCCGCTGGCGCTGCATCAAATGCTGACGCTGCTGCAGCAACAGTGGCTCTCACCCGTTCCACATGCCCGGGCTGCTGTGCAGCCAGATGAGGATGGTCAAATGCTGATGCTACTGCACCACCACAGTCTTCAAATGCTGACGCTGCTGGACCAACGCAGTGCTCACCCGTTCCACATGCCTGGGCTGCTGTGCAGCCAGATGAGGATGGTCTGGCTGACCTCCAGCAGCAGGTAGCCCAGGAAGTGAGCCACAAACTGACGCAGCAGCGGCAGCAGCAGCAGCAGCGACCAGAAATACATCAGCAGTTTTCAGGCAGCTGTTGCATTTATCAGCCATCTGTGTACGAGGTTGCCTAATGCTGTGCTGGCTATGTGTTGAAGACACGATGCACCGGGTGCAGGCCTGATGACGACGAACAAGCTGGCAGCAAGATCACCCGCTGCTGCATGCACTGCCAGTATCACCTAGGCACGTTCACCGCTTGAACAATCTTGTCCTGATCACTGTAGCACAAGTACCTGAGTGCGTGCAAACTTCTCCCACTTGTGCTGCAGCAGCAGCTTCAGCAGTGGCTCCTGCAGGCACGCAAAATGCAAAACAAGCATCAGCGATCTGAAAAGCCAAACTAATATTGCGACTGGCTACAGCTGTTTGTGATGTGCTGTTCAAGATATTTATTTCTGTCTGTACATAACATCAGGAAGCAGCGGCTCCCCCCGCAAAAGATGCAGACCAGCATCAGCGATGTGCAACATTACCCAAAGATCCTGCAAGAGGTGGTTTGCACCTCAAAAAACCTGACCCTCATGAGAATAGTACGAGTGCAAGCATATGCACCAACAAGGTCAGGTGCACCTGAGTCAGGCAGTGCGCCCAATGAGCTGCTTGGGCTCTTACTGCTGGCTGGGCTGCCAATGTTGTTGCTGTGTGGCAAGGCTACACAAATGAACTAAAAGTTGTTTCGGCCACAAGCAGCGGAAGCTTGTGGCCGAAACATCTTTTAAGGTCAATCGCATAGCATTTCAAACAGCAGCAACAACAATGGCAGCCCAGCCAGCATGCTAGGTAGCTGTTCAGTAGCGGAGCAGCCCACCAAGCACTGCTGCTCTGCTGAACTTTTGGTGGCGATTGCAGGTTCAAACCAGCAGACTCGGTGCTTTGCCATATCAAACGTAAAAAGATGCACACCTGCAGCATGTCCAGGTGGCGCTTGCGCAGCACTGCCTCCAGTGCATTGGGCATACCATACTTGCAGACTCTGATATTCCATTCACAAAACACAATACAAAAACCAGACACCTGCAGCATGTCAAGGTGGCGCTTGCGCAGCACCGCCTCCAGCGCGTTGGGCATTTCAAAACAGAAGACTTAGTCTCTCGCCCTTGTGCCATTAGAAAACACCAAGCACCATAAATGCGCACCTGCAGCATGTCCAGGTGGCGCTTGCGCAGCACTGCCACCAGTGCATTGGGCATTACAACCTAGCAGACTCTGTGGTTTGCCATTGCAAAACACAAAAAATCACACACCTACAGCAGGTCGACACACTGGCGCTTGCGCAGGACCGCCAGCACACAAAGGCAAACACAGATCATATCACACAGTGGATGCGCCTAACCTACCTGCAGCATGTCCAGGTGGCGCTTGCGCAGCACTGCCTCCAGCGCATTGGGCACGTAGCCGCCGTCAGGCCCCGCTGCCTCGTCCTCATCCTGCACTGTGTCAATCTCGCGCAGCGAGAGGCTGTACGACGTGACCTGTAAAGGAACAAACAGCATGCAGCGCAAGGCAGGAGTGATCTGAAAGTGTGTCCAGATGCTGCTACTGTATCCTGCACCGTGGCTACCTCACGTAGCGACAGGCTGTACGATGTGACCTGCAGTAAACAGTCAGCCACAAGGTACCCAACCAGTGTACCAATATGGACATTGCAGCTCACACGAAGAAGGCTCGATCACTGCCGTATATTTCACAGCCTGCATCAAACCTATCACTTGCAGCAACAGGTGGTTAGCATAGTCAACAAAACACAAACATCGTAAGTTGGGGACCAGCAGCACAGCAAGGCAAGCAGGCATTCAGCGACTGCTTGCACATGAAACAACCACGCAAGTCAACGCCCACAGACAAATAGCTACACGGTCACCGCTGTCAATACCCCTTGTTGTAATGCATGCCGCACCTTGCCAAAGGAGTAGAAGGCGCGCCGCCTCTGATGCAGCGCAGTAGTCCACTAAGAAGTCATACATGTCAGCCTGTACTTAACAAAATAACAACCCTACCTGTGCGCTGTATTGCCGCAACCTGCGGCCCGCAGGTAGCCCAACATGTACAACAAGTATAACGCAACGACAAGAACAAAAGGCACAGCAAGGAAAGACAGGCGGGCATACCGAGTTGCAGCAGCCACACAGCAGCCACCAAGCACGCCCCCAACACGACAGACCCTGCAACTCGACATTCCAACCCAGACACACTGGACAGCCGCTTTCCTGCAACGAAGAAACCGCACACACCTTGCCGAATGAGTAGAAGGCGCGCCGCCGCCTGTTGTACACGTGCTGCAGCATGTCGGACTTGCCCATGTGGGCAGCCAGGCACAGCGGTGTGAGGCCTCCGTGGTTGCGCACTGCCTCTGATGCAGCGCAGTAGTCAACTAGGAAATCGTACATGTCAGCTTGGTCGTGGATGACGCACATGTGCAGTGCGGTGTTGCCAAACTCATCGCAGTCAGTGTTGACCTGCAGGCAGGCAGACAACGTTTGCAGCATGCAGTTGTATATGTAAGCATGGCCATGGTGGGGCAATGATCAGTGTGATGCACATGTGCTATTGTGGTGCAGCGCACATGTGCAGCGCGGTGCTGCCAAACTCATCGCAGTCGGTGTTGACCTGCAAAAAACAACACAAATCAGCGTCAACAGCTATCAATGTAGTTGGTGTGAGGCCTGCCAGCAATAGCAAGGAAGCAGGAATACGTGCAATGAAAGCGCATGACAGAAGCGGCGCTCAACACATGCCCCGCGCTGCTACGCTCCGCAAAACCATGCACCCAACAGCACATTATCCCTGCCCCATGCTGCACAGCAGAGCCAACCACCAGCAGGGCAACCCAACCTGTGCGCCGTGTCGCCGCAGGTAGGCAACACGTCCTTCAGCCCGGTGCATGCTGCAAAGCTGAGCGCGTACTCGCCATGCCCAACCATGCAGGCCAAGGAAGATGCAAGCGGCTACTTGTAGCTGCCTGGGCACTGCTGCTCTTCATGCAGCAGCTTCCCGACTGCTTCACGCAGCGTGCCAACTGCTTGCATCGGAATAACCATGACATCAGCACTACCACGTCCGCCCAGCGCCGACATAAATCAAGGTGCAAACACCCTACCTGTGCGCCATGTCGCCGCAGGTAGGCAACCACGTCCTTCTGCCCGGTGCATGCTGCAAAGCTGAGCGCATACTCGCCATAGTACATGGGGCCGCCCTGGCGGAAAAAGGTGCCCCAGGCTCGCGCACGGATGTCAGCGCCGTTCTGCAGCAGCAAGTGGCAGCAGCAGCAGCAGTGACTGGACGATAGGCACAACGCATGCGCGATAAAGAACCTCAGGGCTGATTAAGAACGCTGCTGAGAGTAAGCTGCTACACGCATACGCACAGACCACTTTGAGCAGCCAGCAGCACAAACAGTTGAACACTGTACACCCAGTATATTTTGATGGCTCAACGACTTTTGTCTGCTTGAGTGCATCAAGGACGTCAGCGTGTCACTGGCACTGCGTCTTCACCAAGCAAGTCCATTCACAGCTGCAAACTTCGCGCTCATCTGCACCAGGACCGTCACCAAGTGCCCGCCCCCTGTTCACAACAGCGTCCACATGCACAACACTTTAATTCAATGGCTGCGAACTTCCCGCTCACCTGCACCAGGAACTTCACCATGTCAAAGTCCCTGTTCACGATGGCGATGTGCAGCGCTGTCTGGCCCTCGTACGTGCCTGGCGGGTCGTGCTGCTGCTTGCGCTCCTGCAAGCACAACACAAAGGTTTGCAGGCACAGCAGCACTGTGGCGTCCATCTTCTATACGGTAGGCTGGACAACAAACACAAGCGCACCGTGCATTGGGTTCTATACAGGTCCGCACTGCTGGCGTCATGGGCAGTTGGCATCGTGCAGCGGTTGTCTTGTGGTGGTGTACACGCCATAAAGTTGTACATACACGGCGTGTACACCACCACAAGGCAACATTAGTCGATACGCTAGGGTAAACAACAAACACAACCACACCAACAGCCCCATACTGGTACGCACTGCAGGTGTCGTGTGGCAGTTGGCATCGTGCAGCTGTTGTCTTGTGGTGGTGTACAAACCGTGCAGCTGTACAAACACCTGCACGACCTGTATACCACCACAAAGCGACAGCTGCATGATCCCGACCGCTGCGTGGTGCCAGCAGCACGCACCTGTATGGGGCAGTTACCCAGCTGCCGCCCATGCACAGCAGTGCAAACTACAGCCGCCTGTGCATGCCTACACTACAACAACCTAAGCTCCACACCACGCACGGGGCAGTTGACTAGCTGCTACCCAAGTGACAATATATCCACCACAAACAGCTGGGCACAACAGCTTCGTAGTAGCACAGAGCAGCAGCAGCAGCCTGGGGGCAATCAACCTAACAACAGGTGTACACTGCAACGCGACCATAGCATTGACAATATCTGGCCAGCCGCGCACCTAAATAGGGCAGTGGACCAGCTGCCGCCCATGCACAGCAGTGCAAACTACAACTGCCTGTGCATGCCTTCGCTGAAACAACCCAAGCTGACACCATGCACCTGTATGGGGCACTTGCCCAGCTGTCACCCCAATGACACAATGCACCTGTATGGGGCACTTGCCCACCTGTCACCCCAATGACACCATGCACCTGTATGGGGCACTTGCCCAGCTGTCACCCCAATGACACCATGCACCTGTATGGGGCACTTGCCCACCTGTCACCCCAACGACACCATGCACCTGTATGGGGCACTTGCCCAGCTGTCACCCCAATGACACCATGCACCTGTATGGGGCACTTGCCCAGCTGTCACCCCAATGACACCATGCACCTGTATGGGGCACTTGCCCATTGTCAAATTCCTCAATGACACCATGCACCTGTATGGGGCACTTCGTCCCCCCAATGACACCATGCACCTGTATGGGGCACTTGCCCAGCTGTCACCCCAATGACACCATGCACCTGTATGGGGCACTTGCCCAGCTGTCACCCCAATGACACCATGCACCTGTATGGGGCACTTGCCCACCTGTCACCCCAACGACACCATGCACCTGTATGGGGCACTTGCCCAGCTGTCACCCCAATGACACCATGCACCTGTATGGGGCACTTGCCCAGCTGTCACCCCAATTACACCATGCACCTGTATGGGGCACTTGCCCAGCTGTCACCCCAATGACACCATGCACCTGTATGGGGCACTTGCCCAGCTGTCACCCCAATGACACCATGCACCTGTATGGGGCACTTGCCCAGCTGTCACCCCAATGACACCATGCACCTGTATGGGGCACTTGCCCAGCTGTCACCCCAATGACACCAAGTGCACTACAACCAGCTGCCACCTCAATGACACCATGCA
>CADDIJ020000010.1:0-61516 GCA_902809745.2 Tetradesmus lagerheimii
GCTGCTGCATAGTACTTCCTGGACACCAAAAGCCCATACAAATACTGGATGTGCCATGCTGCTGCTGCAAGCTGCGCCATGCCAACATCACCGATGCTGTTGCTGTGCAGGTCCAGCTCCAGCAGCAGCACTTGGAATGCCTTCAGTGTAGCTGGCATGTTGACTGATGGTTGTTGTGCAGTACCTGGAGTACTGTGCAGTTTGTCACCACAGTGGCAGTGTCACCAGCACATGTACTGAGAGTGGCTGGTTGCTGCACAGCTGCGGCCTTAACCTACTGACGTTGGTTTAAGCTGTGTTATAATGATCAAGTGTCTGCTCACCTAGCTGCCACCTCTCTTCCGATGCAAAGCCCTGACCACCACAGCATAAGTAGCCCTCAACAGCCTGCCTTCTTCCGCATCAGTGTCGACACAAGGTGCTCAATTCATGCGTGCCGTGCCACCTTGCTAGTGCTCTTCTTCGCTCCACCGGAAGGGTAAGCACGAGTGCTCCAGTGCGACGCGAACGGTATGTATTATTTGCCCAATCTTTACTTGAGCAACTTTAAGGCTATGAATAGTCTCGTTCGAGCTGAGATTTCTGAAATTGCTTTGCAGCACGTGTCACCAGAGGGCGTGGAACGTACGCTGCTTTTCAAACTCAATCTCTCGCCTGAAGTAAGCATGCAAACCTGGTTCTAACCGTTGGTACTGACCTGCTGTGCTGGTTGCCAGCAGCAGCAGACGGGAGTGTTACCTGGTGACATCGACAGTAGCGGCAGCTGTGCCATCATTGCCTGTGCAAGTCTTAGCCTGGGCTGTGCCCTTACGCAAGTGCATAGTTTGCCTACGACACAACGTGCCCTGATGATGTGACCCTTGTTGCCCAGCCTAGTCCAACACTACTACACACACTACACCTGCAATTGCAACACAATGCCAAGCAAGCAGCACTTCCACTGAGTGGGCACGGTCTCGTTGCTGATGTGCTGCAGGTGTTGTAGTGCTGGCGTGGTTGCACAAGCTGATTTGAGACTGCATCCACTGCAGTTCCTGCCCCACAGAAAAGCATCATTGGTGAGTGTGCGCTGCAATCACAATCAGTTGCACCTTACGTCTTACCAGTTGCTGACAGTCGCAAATGGCGTCATCTGCTTGATCAGCTCTTATCAGAGCACTGTGCACAACAAACACAGCATAACCCGTGCAAACATCGATTTGTCCATGTTGGTGGCATCAGCACTGTATCCATTACTCATTGAGCAGTGCCAGCAAGTGCTCTATAATGTGTTTTGGGGAATGATGTGTTTTGGGGAATGATGTGTTTTGGGGAATGATGTGTTTTGGGGAATGAACTTGCCTTCAAAAATCATCACTGCACTTAGGCCTGAGAGCACCTGCAGGCCATGCCATATGGCACAAGCTGTTCCTGAAGATGTCTATTGCGACCATCATGTTTGCAGGTTGCCTGACAAGCATTACACAACACTGCCATTGAGGCTGTGTGGATAGCTGTCACACAGCACGATGCCTGTGGAGATGGCAGCAGCAAATGAACTGGTGATTCGGGTGAGCTGTTACTGCCGTGCACGGTACATGACAATAACGCACGACTAATCACAGACATTCTTAAGCAGTAGACAGAAGTAGCTGGCAGCGGCTCATCTACGGAGGAGTACCCAGTTACAGCCTTAAAATTTTGCAGCTGTGCTGCATGAGGTGAGTTGTGCACTTTCACAGCAGAAAGGAGAGAGCCAACTGCTTACAGGGCAGGTTGAAGGCTTTCCCGTACCTTGGTACTGCAGCAGTTTAACCATGCCCTGCCTCCGTCAATTTCCGCTATCAGGATGACAACTTCTCCCTTCTGTCAGGCCACAATGACATCATTTGTCTCACCCTGTGGCGCTGCAGCCGCTGCCTAAACCCATCAGAGGTCGGCAGCCTGACACAGCTGCAGTACCTATTATGTCAAGACTGCAGCTTTGCTCAGCTGCCTGCAGAGCTTGGCCAGCTGACGCAGCTGCAACACCTGCAGGTGTTAGATTGCGGCCAGCTTGCAAGCCTGCCAGCGGCAGTTGCGCAGCTAACAGCACTCACCCATCTTGGCATTGAGGCATGTGAAAGCCTGGCAGAGCTGCCATCTGCCATTGGCAGTATAACACCGCTGCTAAAGCTGGACCTTCGCAACTGCAGCAGCCTGGCATCCTTACCAGAGCAGCTAGGGCAGCTGACAGCGCTCATGGTTTTCAGGTGTGATGGATGCAGCAGCCTTGCCAGCCTGCCCACTAGCATCGGGCAGCTGCAGCAGCTGCAGGCATTGAGCCTAAACAGCTGCAGCAGCCTGGCATCCTTACCAGAGCAGCTAGGGCAGCTGACAGCGCTCATGGTTTTCAGGTGTGATGGATGCAGCAGCCTTGCCAGCCTGCCCACTAGCATCGGGCAGCTGCAGCAGCTGCAGGCATTGAGCCTAAACAGCTGCAGCAGCCTGGCATCCTTACCAGAGCAGCTAGGGCAGCTGACAGCGCTCATGGGTTTCAGGTGTGATGGATGCAGCAGCCTTGCCAGCCTGCCCACTAGCATAGGGCAGCTGCAGCTGCTGCAGGCATTGAGCCTAAACAGCTGCAGCAGCCTGGCATCCTTACCAGAGCAGCTAGGGCAGCTGACAGCGCTCACATTTTTCGGTGGCGGTGGATGCAGCAGCCTTTGCCAGCCTGCCCACTAGCATCGGGCAGCTACGCTGGCTGCAGAGATTATTACCTTAACAGCTGCAACAGCCTGGCATCCTTACCAGAGCAGCTAGAGGCAGCTGACGGCGCTCATGGCTTTTCAGTTGTGATGGATGCGGCAGCCTTTGCCAGCCTGCTTACTAGCATCCGGGCGGCTGCGGCGGCTGGAGCATTGAGCCTAAACAGCTGCAGCAGCCTGGCATCCTTACCAGAGCAGCTGGGGCGGCTGACGGCGCTCATGGTTTTCAGGTGTGATGGTGCGGCAGCCTTGCCAGCTACTTATAGCATCCGGGCGGCTGCAGCTTACTGCGGAGCATTGACCTAATGCAACAGCCTGGCATCCTTACCAGAGCAGCTAGGGCAGCTGACAGCGCTCACATTTTTCAGGTGTGATGGATGCAGCAGCCTTGCCAGCCTGCCCACTAGCATCGCGCAGCTGCAGCAGCTGCAGGCATTGAGCCTAAACAGCTGCAGCAGCCTGGCATTCTTACCAGAGCAGCTAGGGCAGCTGACAGCGCTCACGGCTTTCAGTTGTGATGGATCATGATTGCCTTAGGTGTGTTACAATATCTCCCTCTTGTCTTAACATACCAACAGACATGCCAGCAATGAGTGAGGTTGGGCCAGAAGCGGGCAGGCTACGCGTGTGCCGCGGACACAGCAGCCGCCAGAGCAGTGACAGCTCAGCATTCTCAGCTGAGCAGCACACAGCACACATCCCAAACAGTACTGACATGGTGGTATGTAGTCAAGCAGAGGCAAATGACAGCCCATCGATGGAGTATCAAGGGTGGGTGGGAGGGAAACGCGCATGCACAAACGTTGCTCCCGTACAATCAAACAGCTGGCATTCAAGCCAAGCTGTATCTGCTTTAGTAGGGCGAGATCACACTCCCATGCACTTGAGCCCTGATGACAACAGCCTAATCAAACTAACACCTCTCAGTCCTCATGATCCCTGCAGCACAAAACGTGCTTACCAGATCATGATTGCCTTAGGTGTGTTACAATATCTCCCTCTTGTCTTAACATACCAACAGACATGCCAGCAATGAGTGAGGTTGGGCCAGAAGCGGGCAGGCTACGCGTGTGGCGCGCACACAGCAGCCGCCAGAGCAGTGACAGCTCAGCATTCTCAGCTGAGCAGCACACAGCACACATCCCACCCCACTCCCCACCTCACTCAAATTGCTGCACCAGGCAGGCTTGCGATCTTCTCCTGCATCATGCGCGTGACAGCACATTTTGCGCTGCCGACATGCCGACATACAGCAACCACGTGTCAGACTGCCAGTCACCTTGTATGCGAATGAACAGCGGATGCACCCTGCATTGAAAGGCCCACGTGGCGCCGCCTCGCCGCAGCGAGTGCCCACCATATGCAGAGGGGTCCAGGCCACACGCCTTAATCAAATCCTTCAGACCCACCAGCAGAGGAGAGTATGTCAGGGGCACATACACACCACCCTGCACATGACCAAACGCCGGTGTATCCCCATCTGCAGGATGCCAGGTGAACAGCTTCTGCAGCCAGGCGTATGGGTCCAAAACGTGTCCCTTCACCCCTTGAATGGTGATGACCTGCTGCCGCCGCCGAAACTGGTTGGTCTTTGACATGGTAACTGTGATATGCACACAGTAAGCCGCATGGTCAAACACAAAGTTTTTGCGCCGCAGCACTGCCATAGACACAGCTCCAAGCCCAACACCGTCCACACACAAATGCCCTTTGCGGAGAAAGCCAAAGAATCCCACCAGTGTTGCTGCCCACAGAGCAAGTGCAGGGCCGCCCAGCGGCAGCGCCCGCACAAACTTGAGTAACAGGGCCGGGGTGATGCGGTACCCCGCGTAATGTTGGTTGCGCTGCTTTTGCACATGGATAGAATGGCATTAAAGCATTTTTCTGATGTGCTTAAAAGATGCAGTTGTTGTCTGTGCATCTAGTTATTGAGGTTTCGGACAACCCTCCGCGCCCTTTTCTCAGAACGTGTGGGGTGCCGTTCTGGGGCTGCAGCAGCGCTGGGGAAGCTCGACAAATATGCAGAATATGTTTTGCCGGCTGTGAGCTGCATTCAGTAATGCGGTGTGTCTGGTGTGCTTTGGTGATACGCACACGATCACGCATGCAGGCGCAGTGATGGCTGCATTTTGTTGGTGCTGTTTGCCAAACAGCGTTTTGCTGACAGCTGCTACTTTGCCTGTGCTTGCTGGTGCTGCAGCTTTCCGTGTCACGCGTGATCGACGCACCTGAACCCCTTGGTTCCTCGTATTGTACTTCTTTAGCGGCTTAACCATGCTGGCAGGTGCTGCTGTAGCGTGTGCTGCTGTCTCGGGATGCTTTGTCACACTGTGTTATTTTGCACTTTCAAACCTTCTGTCACCGGATGCTAAGCATCAAAATCGGCTGTCATTGGCGTTGCGTGAGGGTACTTGGCCAGCCTTGCACACTGGTGTCGGAGTGTGAACGTGACGTGCACTGTGAACCGAGCTTGAGCCCAACTTCTCAGCCGCGTGGATTTCCGGCCTGATTATGTCACTCAACCAACATTATGCGGGGTACCGACGGCAGCTCGAGTCACACCCAAAACCTTGTCCTGCCAGTTACATTCAAGGTGCGTTCCCTGGCAGTCCGCTGGAGTACGCGTTGTGTTGCCGAACAACTCAAGTTAACGCCTGAACGGCAAACATGCTTGAAGCCTGTTCACACCGCCCACGTTGCATCAACCAACTCGACACCTGCTTGTGGGCTTGCCCAGGCTGCCTTGCGTGCTCTGCTGCAGTCTTAAACAGTATTGAATGCCTTTGATCGGAGTTATGAAGCTGGGCGCTGCGTGAAATGCACATCCAAGACAACAGCAGCAGCTGCAGATGCCACGCAACTGACATTACGCCTGCTGCCACGCACACACAAGGCTTTAATGTCGGGCAGTGCTACCTTTCAACAGTATATTGCTAAGAAACATTATCTACGCCGACGCTGGGCTTGCAGTGCAGATGCCCTACGACATGAGGTATGCAGCAGCATCAAGCAGCAGCAGCTGACAACTGCCTGGTCACACCAGATATGCTACATTCCAGACGTGCACTGAAAGCCAGGATGCATAACATCAAAACTGCAGCACTGCTTGTGGCAGAAAGGCTGCAGCTCATGCTCAACCATGGCTACTGCTTGCAGCAGCAGCAACCTTGAACCATCATGCCAGCAACCTATCATGCACATCATGGAGCTCAGGGACAGAAGCAAACACACAAACAAAGGTGGGACATCAATCACAGTAACAGCAGCTGCTGCTGCAGCATGCAGCTGCTGCAGCTGAGTGCAGCATGCACAGCAGGCCAGCAGCAGCACATCACACAATGAGCAGCTTATATACATTACTGCCTTAAGCGCTTGCTAGGGTAACCACCTTTTTTAGCAATAATATCACGGTAGGTATCCTTGAGTGTGGCCACATTCCTCTGGATCTCTCCTGTGTTGTTCATATCAGAGAAGTACTTTTGCAGCTTCCCCTTGCACTCCTCCACCTGCAACTTCACGTCAGGCTGCTCTCGCTCACGCTTCAGCAGCCAGCGCTGCATGTGGTTCTGCAGACTGCCATGGCAGTTCTCCACCACCTTGTGCATGTCACTGCTGTTGGATGGGTGGTACTCAATAGCTTCAGCTGGGATGCCAACTGATGCCAAGTTGGCCCCCCTGTGGCACCCGTCACCATCAAAGCTGAGCGTGTAGTCAGTGCCGGGGCCAGCAGCCTCTGAAACTTGCGTGTGTGCAGCAGCTTCCACAGGTTGCCCATAAAGTACTCAAACTCCATGGAAGTGAGGCTCTGTGCTACCTTTCCATCCTTTGTCTGCAGGGTGGCAATCATTGATTCCAGGCAGTAGCAGCAGCAGTAAGGGCGGCAGGCCGAGGTCAGCGCATGCACACTGGAAGCAAAGCAGTTTCAGCAGTGAGGACAATGCCAGATCACTGGAAGAGTACACAGCATACAGCAGTGCCAAGAACAGCTATAAGTGTTCATGTGACAATCCAAAGCACATGTGCTACTTAGCAGGTGACACAGCGCAGCGGGAGGCGCGCAAGGATATGCCGTGCAGAGTGTGCAGCGGTGGCGGCAGTGACCTGGAGATGCTAGCATACAGTATCCTAGACAGCATACCACAGATTGAGAAGTATGCACTAGAAGCATGTGCTCTGGCTGGTGCAGCAGACATAATTTCTAGCTGTGGTGAACTGCAGCATGTCAGTCAGCACAAGTATGACGTTATGACAGTCGCACCAGGCAAGCTGCTCATCGAAGTGCAGGGCCAGCAGCACTATGACCAGCCTATGCGCTACACTAACAGTGGCAGCCACCACAACACCAGTGCTGCAGAAAGGGATGAGCTGTTGGGCGTTGCAGCACGCACTGCAGGCTACACTATGGTGTGGCTGGTTCCTGGAGATGAGTGCAACCGTGCTGACAGGTGGCGGCGCATTCTGGGCAAGGCTGTTGAGCATGTCATGGCAAACAGGCCCCCACACCACTTCCAGCAGTGACACTTGCCTTGAAAGTTTTCTTGTCCCTGGTAGGTCCCAGGCCAGTGGTGCCGGTGTAGAAGTACAGCATCACCGCGCCCGCCAGCCCGCACACGGCTATGTAGTAGTTTAGCATGATGCTTTTTGCCTTGCGCGTCTGCGCGCGCTGCAGCTCCAGCATGACCTCTTCATCATTAGTATCTACCCAGCCATAGGTGCTGCTCACCAGCATTGGCATTGCCTTGGCATCAATGTACACCAGGCGCTGCAGCCGCGCATCTGTGTACCTCACCAGCTCCTCGCTACGCTTAAGCCGATTCGCCCTAACTTTTTCTGTTAGCTTCTTATAAGCCCGCAGCATCACACGCTTCAGCCCTGGCCGCAGCTGCTTCATCCTCTTTATCAATGTATCCTCTGTTACCCCTGACTCATCCAGCACCTGCTGCACCGCAGGCCGCGATGCTGCCAACACCTCAATGCTGGGGTAGGGATCAGACCTGCCATGCTGCCTCCACGCCATCAGCTCGTCCAGGCAGAACTGCACCTGCTGTTGCGTTATCTTCACCGGGTGGCCAGCGAGGTTGTAGTGCGTGGCAGCTGCACCCTCAGACTTGAGGCGCCAATACCATTTCCTGATCATAGCTGGCAGGTTCTTAGGCACAGGATAGGTGTGACGCTTGCATATTGTTTTCACCTCAGCCTTGGCTGCACCCATGTGTGCCTCATCCCCATCCCATGAGTTGGCTAGGATGTGGTGCACCTCGTTCCAGTCAGCCTGAGATGCTGTCAGGCGAGGTTTCTGCAGAAAAATTGGTGAAATTGTGTGAGCCTGGTGTGTCAGCTGTGATGATTTTGAAGAATTGGCATGGGTAACTGCAATCTGTACAGCGTTGTGCTGCAAGTGGTGCAGTTGAGTTGCGTCAGGGCTGAGGCCTGACAATCAGGCTGGGTGCCAAAACCCTGTCGGTACCCCGCGTAATGTTGGTTGCGCTGCTTTTGCACATGGATAGAATGGCATTAAAGCATTTTTCTGATGTGCTTAAAAGATGCAGTTGTTGTCTGTGCATCTAGTTATTGAGGTTTTCGGACAACCCTCCGCGCCCTTTTCTCAGAACGTGTGGGGTGCCGTTCTGGGGCTGCAGCAGCGCTGGGGAAGCTCGACAAATATGCAGAATATGTTTTGCCGGCTGTGAGCTGCATTCAGTAATGCGGTGTGTCTGGTGTGCTTTGGTGATACGCACACGATCACGCATGCAGGCGCAGTGATGGCTGCATTTTGTTGGTGCTGTTTGCCAAACAGCGTTTTGCTGACAGCTGCTACTTTGCCTGTGCTTGCTGGTGCTGCAGCTTTCCGTGTCACGCGTGATCGACGCACCTGAACCCCTTGGTTCCTCGTATTGTACCTCTTTAGCGGCTTAACCATGCTGGCAGGTGCTGCTGTAGCGTGTGCTGCTGTCTCGGGATGCTTTGTCACACTGTGTTATTTTGCACTTTCAAACCTTCTGTCACCGGATGCTAAGCATCAAAATCGGCTGTCATTGGCGTTGCGTGAGGGTACTTGGCCAGCCTTGCACACTGGTGTCGGAGTGTGAACGTGACGTGCACTGTGAACCGAGCTTGAGCCCAACTTCTCAGCCGCGTGGATTTCCGGCCTGATTATGTCACTCAACCAACATTATGCGGGGTACCGTATGTAGCGCCAAGCATTACTGTACACTGGGAACACAAGGGAGAACTGTCGGCATGCTCCTCCAATCCGTATTAAGCCCAGCACCGCTCCTCGACTGGGCTCCTGACGCCAGACCTGAACCCTTGCGGGTAAGCCCAGAGCCAGGATCGGAACCGCATGCCAGGGCCTTCGGCCCTGTCTGGGGCTGAACTGGGGTTTGCCTAGACACATAGGCTTCGCCTGACATGGCTTTGGCCTGAACTGGGATTGTTGTTCCCTTGCTGCCTGTTACATACCTCCCCCTCTGGACCTTTGTCGGCCCGACAAAGGAGTACGGCATACAACTGTAACAAGCAAGGATCAAGGATCCTGTATACTGTCAGGCAAGGCCTGAGTGCTACAAGAGCGCATCTGTACAAATAGACACACACACACTCTGTGCACCGGGTAAAATCCCAGTGTCTGACTGGTGGAAACGCGACTGTTGACTGGGGTGTGGGTGGACTAGCCTGGAACAGGGCCTGAGCCGCAGCGCAACGCTGGGCACTCACTGTGCACCAAAGTGCAGGGTGGTGTGGGCAGAGCAGGATAACACAAAGTTAGTGCCTGCGTCGAGTATGCTCTGGTTGTTGCTGCTGTGAGGCACGTGCTTGCCTCTTCTGCTTAGCGCTACGTCGGCGTGTACCGACTGTTGGTGTTGTCTGAGTGCGATTGAAGTATGCAGTAAGCACATCTGGGCAGCTAGTCAAATTGCCGGAAGGCTCCCACGTATTATGCTCATGAGAATATCCCTTCCATTTAATCAAGTACTCCATAACTGTTCTGGCTGAATTGGGAAGTGCCCTGTCCCTGTGAGACAAAATTCTCTCAACCTCATATTCCTCTGAACCATCCTCCAGAATAATTGGGGGTGGCGGCTTGTATGTACCGTCACTGCGGTACGGCTTAAGCAAAGACGCATGAAATACTGGGTGAATGCGAGCCATACTGGCTGGCAATTCAAGCTTATAAGCAACTGAACTGATGCGCTTTGCGACTCTGAAGGGCCCAAGCCAGCGAGGCAAGAGCTTGTAACTGCCTGGATACTTGAGTGGGATGTGCTTGCTAGACAGCAGCACTTCTGTTCCCACTGCATAATCTGGATCTGGTGACCGTCTCTGGTCAGCGTACGCTTTCCGTTTGTTCTGCGCTGCTTGCAGCATGCCACTTGCTTTGTGCACTGCAGCTTGCAAGTCAGCTGTGAATTTAGTGACTGCCGGTGCACCGTAATCTGCAAATTCTGGGGTGTCATCTGTTGTTGGCACTTGCAGACTGAGAGGTGTCTTCGGGTGCCTACCGTAGTTTAAATAGAACGGTGTAAACCCCGTGGATGCGTGCTGTGCGTTGTTGATTGCAAACTCAACCATGGGCAGCAAAGCATCCCAGTTAGTCTGTTCTGCATGTGTAAAGTGCCTGAGTGTATCCTCGAGGATTCTGTTGACACGTTCTGTCTGGCCATCTGTTTGGGGGTGATATGCTGAACTTGGCAGCTGTTGAATCCCCCAACCCTGGCAAAGCTTTGCAAAAAACTGTGACATGAACTGTTGACCTCTGTCATGTAAGATTTGCTGTGGGAAACCGTGATAACGGCAAACTTCACGCAAGAACAACTGCGCGAGCTCTGGAGCATCACAGTTGCTGGTAGTCGGCGCGATGTGCACCATCTTGGTCAACTTGTCTACAAACACACAAACCGCGTCATGACCTAAAGTAGTCTTGGGCAAGTCTGTGATAAAATCCATTGAAACCACTTGCCACCTGTAACCTGGGATAGGCAACGGCATTAACTTACCAGCGTGTGGCCTGTTTAATGACTTGTTACGCTGGCAGCAATCACATTGCCTGATCCTTGTGTGCACAAACTCGCGCACACCTGGGAACCAAAAATGCCTGGTAATCAACTCCTCTGTTTTCTGTTCTCCAAAGTGCCCTGCATAAACATGCTCGTGGGCTCCCAAGAAAATTTGGGATTTTAGACTGGGGTTGTCTGGGACAGCAACTTGAGTGGTTTTCCACCACAAGCCATCTGCAAAAGACAGCTTATGCCTCTTGATAAAAGAGACGTCCTGAAAGTTTGAGTCGCTCTCATAACTGGCCTGAATTAGCTTCACCAAGACAGTGTTCTCAGGAGCAGTTGCAGCTACTACTCCTGCAGGTGGTACTGCGGCTGCTCGGCTGCACAGCGCTGCAATTGTTGACTTCAACTGGGCATCTGTACTGGTGTCTGGTTCTGGGATGCGACTGAGTGGGTCAGCCACATTAGTTCTGCCTGGTCTGTAAGCCCAATCAAAATCAAACAGTTGCAGAGTTTCAGACCACCTTGCCTGCCTACGGTTTAGCTCTGGGAGTGTGGAGAAGAACGTGTTCGGGCAGTGGTCAGTGACAACAGTCACCTTAACTGCACCTTCTAAGAAACATCTCCACGTCTTGAGAGCGTGTACTGTAGCCAAGAGTTCCTGTTCTGTGGTGGTATAACGCACCTCTGCAGGCGTGAACTTTCGGCTTTCAAAAGCAATTGGGTGGCCGTTTTGTAACAAAACAGCGCCCAAGGCGCCCGAAAACTGGTCGCCTCTTGCATCTGCCACAACCTCAAAGGGCTGTGTGAAATCTGGCATCGCCAGTACTGGGGCGTGGGTTAGAGCGTACTTAACGTTTTGAAATGCCTGCTGGCACGCTCTATCCCACTTGTGTGTGATGTGCTGGAACTTGTTAGTTGCGTTCTTAGTTAGATCCGTAAGCGGCAGCACCATCTTACTGTAGCCTTGAATAAACTTACGGAAATAGTTTGAAAAACCTAAGAACGAACGCAACTGTCTGAGTGTTTTAGGTTCTGGCCAGTTCTCAACTGAAGCCGTCTTGGCTGGGTCGGGCTTAATGCCCTCCGCTGAAATGACGTGACCTAAATAGGTCACTTCTGATTTGAGAAACTGGCATTTGCTGGGTTTGAGGTACAGCTGGTGAGTGCGGAGGAGCTGGAACACCAAACGCAGGTGCTCATAATGTTCCTCCTCTGATTTACTGTATACTAAGATATCATCTAAATAAATTAGAACAAACTTTCCAATGTACGCCTGGAAAATTTTGTTCATCATCTGACTGAAAACAGCTGGCGCATTTGTTAAGCCAAAGCTGAGAACTTTGAACTCATATAAGCCGTAAGGCGTCTTAAACGAGGTGCGAGGCACGTCGGAATCGACTAGCCTCAACTGGTGATAACCGCTTGTTAAATCCAGCGCACTCCAATAACTGGAGCCTGAGAGCTGGTCAAGCAAGTCATCTATTCTGGGTAAAGGATACTGATTGCGAATTGTTTTTGCATTGGTGGCGCGATAGTCAATGACCATTCGCAGACCACCGTCCTTTTTCTTGACGAATAAAACTGGGGCCCCAAAGGGACTACTACTGGGCTGTATTAAATCTTTTGAAAGCAAGGTCTGTATTTCATTGCGAATACATTCCTTCTCTTTCATAGAATAACGAGGCATAGGCTGTACTTTATGTTTTCATCCTTTAATCTGATTGCTTCCACCTCCACCTGAGGCCTGTGGGGTGGTGGGCCTGATAATTCTGTTTTGAAAACATCACTGAATTCATCTTGCAACCGTTGCAGCTTGCTAGGATTTGCTGTGGGTGGTGGATCAGGAGCAGCTTCCTTTACCAGCACTAAAAGTGCATAGCCACCCTTTTTGATCGCCCTTTTTGCCTGCTTATGTGTGATTGTGGCAATTCTAGGCAATTCTGTGCCTGGAGGAACATCCTCATCTGCTGCAGGATCCTCTAGAGGAGGTACCCTATAAGGGCCAAGGTTTGAAAGTGTGACTATCTTGCCCTTATATCTGACTGTTGCTGTGCCTGATGCCATGTACAACACAACATCATGCTGCTGTAGCCATGCCTGGCCTAGGATGAGTGTGAACTGCTCATCCAGGTCAACTATCAAGCATGACAGTTTTGCATGGTATTTTTGCAAGTGTACACTGAGGGTTACACGCCCGTGTACTGGTTTGGATGAACCATCAGCGTATTGTACGCCAGGTTCTGCTGTGTCAGTGTACTTGATATTGTTTACTTGCAAAAACGTACGGTTTACATAACAGAAACCTTGTGCACCTGTGTCAAGCAGTGCTGTAGCTTTACAGCCGTGCACATGGCACTTGTACTGCATGACCAACTTTTGCAATGAACTGTCTGGAAGGGTAGGAGACGGGGGGTCATAATAGACCAACACTGGGTCTGATAAACCTGAAACCCTCTTCTTACCACGTTGAAACAAGTGGTAGCCCTGTCTGTACTCCTTTATGATTTGCATGCCACTCAAAGCAGTGTGCGGTAACACGCGCCACTTGGGCACAACAAAACACGCACTGGTATGTTGGGGGTCCTTCTGCTTTTGTTGAATGTAATGATCAACATGATCTTTCAAATCAGCAAAAGAAACACAAACCCAAATATGCTGACCTGCAAGGTCCTTGGTGATGAATGGCTCCTGGTCTGAGCAACATTGAGAAGCAACAGGACTGGAGATGCCAGCAAGAAATACTGCTGCATCTAGGGTAAAATCCCTTCCTGTTAGTTGCTGGATTAGTTGCAGTTCACTGGGCACTACTGAGAAAAGTGAGTCACCGTGTTGCTGGGTTTCAGCAGTGTGAACTGCTGCTGACTGGTCAGCTATAGGGGAAACACCCTGAACTGTTGCTGCTATTACAGTAGCAGGCTGTAAGCTGGGAGGGTCAAACCAACCCTCAGCTCTGAGCTGCGCAGTGTGGGCTGCACAACGCTGGTCCTGTTGACTGAGCAACATTGCAGCATACTGAGCTTCAGCATCCGCAATTGCAACATCTATCAGCTCAGCGTCAGAAACGCCTTGCTGTGTGAGTGCAAGCAAACTTGCCCCACCTGCAGGACTAAGGTTTACTGCTGGAGAAGGGGAAAGCAGATTAGGCCGCAAGAGCAAGCCACTGCTGTTACTGTTCTCACATACAGCTCCCCCTCCTAATTCCAAGCCACTTACGTCAACCTTGTCCTTGCTGAGCTTCCGCTTGGGGCAGGAAGGCTTATGGTCCTTGGCAGGTGCCCTCCAGTCCACATTGCCGCAGAAGAAGCAGAGGTTAGCATCCTTGCGACGCTTGGCCTCTGCTGGACTAATAGCTGCATTGAAGCACGCGCCAAGCATTACTGTACACTGGGAACGCAAGGGAGAACTGTCGGCATGCTCCTCCAATCCGTATTAAGCCCAGCACCGCTCCTCGACTGGGCTCCTGACGCCAGACCTGAACCCTTGCGGGTAAGCCCAGAGCCAGGATCGGAACCGCATGCCAGGGCCTTCGGCCCTGTCTGGGGCTGAACTGGGGTTTGCCTAGCCACATAGGCTTCGCCTGACATGGCTTTGGCCTGAACTGGGATTGTTGTTCCCTTGCTGCCTGTTACATAGTAACAATACAATACAATACAATACAATACAATACAATACAATACAATACAATACAATACAATACAATACATACAATACGATACAATACAATACAATACAATACAATACAATACAATACAATACAATACAATACAATACAATACAATACAATACAATACAATACAATACAATACAATACAATACAATACAATACAATACAATACAATACGATACAATACGATACAATACAATACAATACAATACAATACAATACAATACAATACAATACAATACAATACAATACAATACAATACAATACAATACAATACAATACAATACAATACAATACAATACAATACAATACAATACAATACAATACAATACAATACAATACAATACAATGCAATGCAATGCAATGCAATACAATACAATACAATACAATACAATACAATACAATACAATACAATACAATACAATACAATACAATACAATACAATACAATACAATACAATACAATACAATACAATACAATACAATACAATACAATACAATACAATACAATACAATACAATACGTGTTCGGGAATAATACCCGCCCCAGCACTAACCAGTGAGCCGATAGTCCGCTCATGGAAAAACAACAACCAGGCTTTTACTACAGCTGCAGCAGTTATACTGCTGCAGAACTCAATCCACCAAATCATTGACCAGGAAATTGCCGTCACCTGCTCTGTAATCTGGAACAATGCACTTCTTGGTGCGCAGCAGGTCTAGTGTAAGCGCAGTGTAGGCACCTGGCACAGTAGTGGCTTTTGCCATCTTGGCAGCATCACCCCTCCTGGCCCTGTCGGGCTTCTCCCACACCAGGGGCTGCATTGTGCAAGGTTTGTGCAAGGTTTACCCTTGCTGGCTGGCGCTGCTGCATAGTTCCTCACAAACACAAAGTCAACCCCGGCTGCGCTGCCAAGAGCCACGACATTGCCATAGTAGATGCCAGTCGTGCCGTCAAACTCCCCCTGAAAGGAAACATCCTGAGAAGCCATGCAGTTCACTGTGCGACCAGTGATGGCAGGTGCACCATACACAATTTCGACAATGCCCTCAACACGCGGTAGACCTAGCGTGGCTTTTAGCTCGACTGCAGCTGGCATCTGCAGTGGAGGCTGCTTGTTGTTCAGCATCCCTGACACAGCAGCCTGCAGATGCTCCAGCTCCGGTAAGATGCAGCTCAATTTATACTCCCACCGCTGTGTGTCCGTCATGTTGGCAAAGTTGAATGTCTTGCCAGTAGGTGACATAGACGGCTGCCATGATTCCTGAGCGCGTTGTCTCTGCAGCACACAAACGAAAACGTGTTTGCACAGGTGACACTGCAGGTTGATTGCACACGCAACAAGCAGCTACTAGCTGGCACTAGCAGTGGCTGCCCACTCTGCAACCTACAAGCCAGCATGTTGTGTGGCGGCGACAACAGAATGCTGTGCAGGTCTCCGACTGCTGCCCCGTGCACATGCCAATTCAGCAATGCTCACCGCTCCACTTGAACGCTTGGGTGCCGCTGTGCTGGTTGACTTGCTTGTGTTTGCTGCCTGCTGCAGCGCTTCTCTCAGCTGCATCTTGTTTGCAACCTGCTGGTTGAGACCGTTGAGCTTTCTGTTGGTGGAGTTGTATGCTGCGCGGAGATCCTTGTTCAAGCTCTCTTTGGGGCCGGTGTTAGCAATGGAGATCATGCCCATCTGCCTGATTGTTGTAGAATACTTCCGCATGTTGGCCATCTTATGGATGTTCCAGTTCTTGCCCAGGCCGCTAAAGATGGTGGTGATGTCCGTGATCAGCGCATCTGTGCGCTCATCTAGCAGCGCAAGCGACTGAGGGGTGTGCATGTTTTGGTCTCTCAGTTCCTGCTGGCTGTGTGCAAGCGTATGCACTGCATGCAGTGTGTAACGGTCGTGCAGCAGCCGTTCATATAGCGAAATCCTAGTGGGTAGACATCGTCTTTTGGAGGTCCCATTACACAGTGCGTGTGCTGTCAGCTGAGGTGGTCAGTACATCAACATGCAGCGTGCTGGATCTATTTTCAATGGGCACAGCCAGTGACAGCGTTGTTGTGGTTGGGTGGGAACACACACTTGTCAAATCTTGCTTAGGCAGTGGTAATCATGTCAAACAGAAAATCTGGCGCCACTCACCAGCAAAGAGATCAACCACCTTCACCTCAACTTTCCCGTTCAAAGCGACTGCCATGAACTTCATCAAGCCCTTGCGCTCCTCAGCCATGGCATTGACAGCATCCATGCCATCAGAAGGGTAGAACGCCTCATGCATGCCACGCAATTCGCTCAGCCTGTAGTTGATCTCGCTTTTGATTCCTGCGGCAACACTCTTGCTGTTGTGGTGGTGCTCCAGGTATAGCACAAGTGCTGTCAGCAGGTGCTTGGTCACGCCGTTGTAGTCCTGGTGTAGGCGATCAACGGGGAAGCACATGTAGATGTTGTTGCCGGGTCCGAAACCCCATAACGCCACATCCTCCGCCAGTGGGTGCATGGATACCTCGTTCAAGCTGCTGATAGCCAAAGCCTGCTCTCTCAGGGGCCATGCTGTGGGCAGCGACCCCTGCCATCACCCTGCAGTACGCGTGCAGTCTGTACTTGTGGTCATCCTCAGTGCGGACCGGCCAGGATGCGATGCCCTGGCTGACATCTGTGATCTTGTCCACAGGGATGAGGTACATGATGTCTGGGAAATTGGTGCCAGCCTGCTTAAGGCCGAGTAGGTTCCACTGCTCTTCAAGTTCGGCAAGGAATGCAGCCAGCCGCACCCTGCACCTCGTCCTTGTGCCATCAGGCCATGTGATGTCATGCAGCCTGCAAGCAGCATGAACACGTGGAGCATTCAATCATGATGTCAGCAGCAGACAGCAGCAGCGCTGGCACACGGTTCTGTCTATGCAAGATACATAACAGCAAACCACTCAGCAACCGCACATGAACACAGCACGCTGTGCTGCATGGTCGCCACCTCAGCCATAACTCACTCTGGTGTGGACTGCTTGAGACGTTCAATCGCAACTTTCATAGACATTTGAAGCACCGCAGCTTTGCGTGCTTTGAAACTGTCGTCGGTTGGCTTCTCCCCTCTCAGCGGTGTGATCTTGGGCAGCAGTGCCGGTAGCTTGCAGCCTTCTGCCTTGCGCTGGTACTCGATCGCTGTGTTGGCTGCAGCAGCGGGCGGCAGCAGGAGATCAACACGTCAGTATGCACATGAAGCTAATCATTGGATCAACAAGTCAACAGTCATGTCATAACAGCTGGATGTGAGGGGGGCTGCTTCTGCAAGCTGTGCTGCTGTCTTTCAGTTCTTGTGCTGCTTGTGCATTGTGTGGCTCGTGCATGCGCTGTGTGCATGCAGGTGGTCAAAGCAGCCGCAGCTGTTGCACACGGCGACCCACAGCAATGGCAGCATTGCAACCAAAAGCTGCTGCATACTATCCATGTGCAGCATAATGCACATTGTCAGTGGGTGGCCCTGTGACCTGCTCATGCGGTCATATGAAGCCTTGTCGGACCACAGCACCAGCCATACAATAGGGAACTTGTCACCCCCGGGGCGCTTCTCCTCCTGTTCTCATCTCTCAGCTGTCCAGAACTCGTTGTACACTCTGCGACCATTCTCATCGTACATCGGCTGGGCGTGCTTAGAGAACCACGTCTGGTCTTCTGTGTTGTTGGGACAGTTGGCAATGAGCGTCTGGATGACCTCCATAGGGTTGGTGCGTACCGACACATGTATAGGCTGAGGGTGCATGGCTGGTGTCAAGCCCAGCATAGGTCTGATGTCGATGACCTCAAAGCCTGGACCAAGGTGTGCCTCTGTCACGTTGTCAACAAGGCTGTTCGCGGTTTTGGTGTGCGACAGTTGCTGCTGCTGCCTTGCGCAGTGCTGTTTGTTTCAACGTTGCTGGCTGCAGCAGGGTTGGTAGTACCAACTACTAGTAGTACTACTAGAAGTTGCTGGTTGGCTGGTACTACTAGTATGTTCAGGTTGTAAATTCCAGGTCCGCCTAGCTGGCTTTGGTTGCAGTTTGGTGTTGGTTGTTGGTGCTCCAGGTTTGTGGCATGTCAGCTTTAGTTGTTGCTGCTGCCACAGTGCCACTGCCAGTGTGCAGCTGGCAGCACAGTACTACTAGTAGTGCTGTGCTGCTGGCAGCAGCATGGACGAGATGGGTTCCTATGGGAGGTGTGCAGAGCACACAAAGGTAACATACCAAATAGTATCATTGAACAAGCAATTCCTGCGGAATTGTGCGCTCAGGCGAAGCAGATTGTGCATCATCACAAGGCCATTGCCGTGGCAGTGCCGATACGTTGCCGTTGACTGCTGCATGCAGGAACGGAACGCCACGAGTCATGCCGCCAGCATACCTTAACCATACCGTGTATACATCGCGGCACGATTCGTTGCAGCAACATGCCGGCAACGTAACGTAGCACCCCCGTTCCTGGGGACGTTCCCTGCCGGGACGTTGCAGCATCCGTGTCCACTCCCCCGGGGTACCAGGCCATACCCGCCCATGATAGACCAACGTTGCGGCACGATGCCTCAAACTAGACACGTACACCTATGCCCTGCCACTCTTCAGCTGGGCTCCTGCAGCTCGGCTACCGATCAAGTCCACCCTGGCTGTAACAACTAATTCTTGAGCTTGCCGCTCGCTGCTGCTGCTGCTGCTGCTGCAGATACTGCTGCTGACGCTGCTCTTTCTGCCACTGGCGCTGCTGCGACATCATACCGCGTGCAGCTGGTGATCTAGCACCGAGCTCGCCACTGCTGCTGCTGTGATTGTTAGCGCTTGCTGAAGAAGCTCGTAATGTTCTTCTGTGCCCCTCCAGCAGCAGCTGCCTTAGCAGCCTTACCGCCCCCAGAGCCAGCAGCCTTCCCAGTGCCCTTTCCACTGCCTGCTGCTCCGCTGCCTTTGGCAGCAGCACAAGTGCCACCCTTGGCAGCACTTTTGCCGCTGCCAGCAGCACTCTTGCCAGCTACTGCTGCTGCTGGTTTAGGCGCTGCTGCTGCTGCTGCTGCTGCTGGTGGTGGTGGTGCAGAAGGCTCCTCCTCTCCCCAGATCTCCTCTCCAGTAACAGGATCAATCCTTGGACCTGCTGCCGCGGGCTTCTGGCGCTTTGCTGCTGCTGCTGCCGCTGCCGCTGCCCCATCGTCTGCTTCAGGCGAAGCACGCTTGGCGCCTGCCGCTGCTTTCGGAGAAGCAGCTGCAGCTTTGCTAGAGGCCTCACCATTCTGCTGCTGCTGCTGCGCTTCTTCTGCATCTTCCTCCATAGCGTCCACATCGGCGTCCCATGACACCTCCTCGCCTTGCTCCTGGTGCTGTGCAGGCTTCTGCTGCTCTTTAGCGCCCTGCTTGCCCTTGGCTTTGCTTGCTGCAGCTGGCTTCTTGTTACCTGCCGCTGCAGCAGCAGCAGCTTTGACTGTCTTGCCTTTTGCAGCTGCTCCATTGCCAGCTGCTGCGTCAGCGTCATCCCCAATAGCCGACAGCAGCTCTGCATCGCCATCACCTGCTGCTGCTGCGGGTGATGGTTTGACACTGTTGCTGGGCTTAGCAGCTGCCTTGCTGCTTCCCTTGCTTGCTGCTGCAGCAGCCTTCTTGCTTGGCTTAGCCGCTGCTGCAGACGCTGCTGCTGCTGCTTTTGGTGCCTCAATCGCGGCTAGCAGCTCATCATCGTCTTCAGAATCAGAATCTGCAAGTGAAAGAGCAGCAGTAGGGGCACCAGTCGGCAAAGGGATCTCACAGGATGCAGGGCTCCTGCCGCAACCCAGCATGTTGACACTTGATTTCCTGCATGTATATGCTAACTCACAGGACACCAGCCACATCCAAACTTATTCTGGCGCTGCTGATTGCAAAGCCGTTATGTGCTTCGGCCGCTTGATAATACCAACCAATGTGGAGCGCAGCCGCACATGGTACGCTGCTGTTGCTACTGCCCATCCTCTCGATCACCAACCACTCACCGAGCATGACTCTGCCCCTGGCCTTCTTCTTGGCGCCACCCTGCTGCTGCTGCTGCTCATCCTCGTCCTCCTCTTCCTCTATCAGCTGCTGCCTGCTACGCTGCCTGCCCCTTGCAGGAACAGCAGCAGCAGGTGAGTCAGCAAGCTCTGCTGCTGCTTCCTGCGCAGGGGCTGCTGCTACTACTGCTGCTGGAGAGCCAGGTGCCTCTGCTGCTGCTGCTTCCTCCTTCTTAACTGCTGCTGCTGGCTTGGGCTTAGCAGCAGCCTTGCTCCAGAGGTTTGACAGGCTTCCACCTGCAGTACCACCTTTCTTGCCGCCCTTCTGGGCTGCTGCCGCTGCTGGCGCTGCTGTTGAAGCTGCCTTGCCTTTTCCAGAGCCAGCCCCTGCTGCTGCTGCTGCAGGTGCCGCTGCAGCAGGCGATGCTGCAACTGGGCTGTTGTCGTTGCAGCTGTTCTCTTTGCCTTTGTCTGCTGCTGCTTCTTTCGCTGTGTTGGCTGCTGCTGCTTCGTCCTTGACTGGCTGCTTCGGTGGTGTCTTCTGCTGCTGCTTCTGGCCACCACTGGCCGCACCCTGCTGCTGCTGCTCCTGCAGCTGCTGTTGGTGCTGCGGCCGTCGCTGCGAGGGTGGTAGGATGCTTGCACTGAAGCGAACGCTGCTGCAGGTGTTCTTTGCCAGCACGTCTGCGCTGCCGCTGCTGTGTGCATCCTCCTTGATGATGCTGTTGTAGAAGTGGCGCGCCTGTGCTGTGTCCTCGGCGCAGAGCCTTGCAGGATCTGTGATGTGGTTGGTCTCTGCAGGCATTACGCTGCGTTTGAAATCACGCAAGCGGCAGGAGCAGCAAGACGTGTTGAGCCGCGAAGCAAAAGATGCTGGGGGATGGTGTTTGCTTCCAGCTCGCAGCAAAGGGAGTCGCATCGCAGAGCAAGCCACAAGGCCAGATACTTGCACACATGCTTAGCGCGACATGGCAGTGCTGCTGCTCTGCTGGTCTCTGCTGCACTGGCGCTGCTGCGGCTGTGCTGCTGCTGCTGCACCTGGAGGGCTTGCTGTGCTCCTTTCCTAGCACACACCTGTACACATGGATGCTGGTTTGCGTTTCCAGCTTGCTGCAGCAGCCGGCAAGGTCAGCTGCATCCACCAGCCGAACCACATGCTGGGTGCTGTCCTCCTTGAGAAAGCCAGACACTAGGTACACTGCCTTGACCTTTGCCCCCTCTCCTTCGGCAAACTTGAACAGTATCTGCTTGGCAAAGTTGGAAGGAATGGAGTACTGGCGTGCAAGCCACTTGTAGGAAACAATCTTCAGCTCATCGTGCACGATAGCTTTCAGGTCGCTGAGCAGGCTGTCGGCATCTACACAGCTCATGGCAGAGGTTGAAGGTATCAACGATTGCTATACTGTGCGCTCTGCAGTTTCCAAATCAGCGATCGGGCTCGATGCGCAACAGCAGGGATTTGAAATAGGTACGCACGACACGGACGGCGTGCCACTCAAACGCCAGGAAACGTTGCTTGAGCAGTACAGCATCAATTCGTTGACGATGTTTGCAAGTGCTGAGACTCGGCAGAAAATGACTGTCACCAGTTGAATTCAAATTAGCCCTGCACTTGCAATCCTGGATTTAGGACATCCAGATGCTGATAGGGCTAGAATGTATATACTTATTACCTAAGGTCACCCCTAGGATGTATCCCGCAGCTCACACGCGCGAGGATTGCAAATGGCATGACACCGTGTCTGAAACAATGGCAGCCGACAGTTGTGCAACAGGGGCATGCGCATGCACATGCTGGTACTCATGGCACCCGAAACGAGCCAAACCAACGACAGGTACACTGCTGCTATCAAAGATAGGATGCTGCGCTCCACCAGGGCAAAGTTTGCCAAGGCAGCTCTACAACCCCCAGAGCTTCCAACTCCAGCCAGTTGTTTTACATCGTGCATGCTAAAAACCACTGCTGCTGCTGCTGGTGCGGTCTAGACTGCATCCTGATTCGGCCCCACTGCTGATGCAGCTGTCTTATGCAGCGGCCGCACGGAGCTCAACCGCTCTGGCTGCTGCCGCTGCTCACTCTTGCGCCCCCGCTCTGCCACTGCAGCTGCGTGCAGCTCTGCACCCTTTCCAGGCTGCTGCTGCTGCTGCTGCTGGTTATTTGCTGAGTCACTGACGGCTGCAGTCGTGTCACCAGCTTCGCTGCTGCTACTGCTGCCTCCAGCACTGGGTGTCACCAGCAGCAGCGCTCCCCGAGGGCCAGCAGTATACACTGCAGCGTGCTGGTCATACCTGCATACGGCAACCATGTGCAGCATAGGCCATAGCCGCGGCGGTTAAGTTGTGGGATTTACGTAAGAGGGCGCGAGCAGTGCATGCAGGAAATCATCTGCATTATCTTGCTGCTGGCACTGCAAGCCTGGCAGAGCTTCGCTTACTCAGTTTGCTGGCTAGATCAGGCCCTGCAGTGAGGTTTGAAAAGCGCACAGCAACAGTTCACAACATACTAGCGGCATGGCCTATATTAGGCTTTGGTGTTGCTTGTTACAAGCGCTAGGCCAGCCCACCTGTCTTCTAGCTGTTCGAACAAGTCAGGTCCCCAGGCCAGCAGTGTTGGTGCGTTGAACTGACGCATCACACTGCTGCTGCTGCGAGCTGGCGCATGTCCAGCACCACCAACAGCAGCAGCAGGCCCAGCAGGGTGAGCGGCCACAGCAGCAGCAGCAGCAGCAGGGTCCGCCAATGCGCTGCTGAACCTGCCGCTGTTGTGCAGTCGTAGGCAGCCGTTCAGCAACACCATAGTGGAGCTCTGCCGCACTTGCTGCCCTGCAGGTGATAATTTCGATTGATTGTGTCAGCAAGTGACAAGTCAGATCGCTGATGTCCAGGAGGGTGAGCCGCACATGTGGCGTGGTGTGTGGCATAAGCAGCCAACCCACGTGTGTCATGCATACGTATCCTGTCTCACTCGTGTGTCATGAACGCCAGTGTGGACATTGCAGCTGTGTGGCCAACAGCCGGCCTGAGATGTGCTGACTCAGCATTTTTGCTGGATGTACTAGTTGTGGAGCTCTGCCACACGCGCTGACCTGCACAGGTATCAGGCCTGCCACAGATGAGCTAGGTAAACTGCCAACAGCACAGATGAATCCACCATATGAATACTCTCCTCACACTCTCCACTTAGGCCTGACAGGGGGTGAGCTAGCTACATTGCCAACATGTGAGGGGTTACGCGCACAGGCCTGCAGCGGTGTAGCTCAACAACAGTGACTGGGTCTTGGGTGCATGCTGCAACGTGAGCGTTACGAAGCGCAAAACAAGTCTGCGTACAGTATACAAAGCATACGGACAAGCGCGTGTTACCTGCCATCACTGTGACCAGGTCCGCTGTGTGCAGCAGGCCTCGCAGCGTTGCTGCACCAGCAGCACCTCGCTCCAAGACCAGCTGCATTGCAGCGTCAACAACAGCTGCCTGTAGCTCATTGCCTCCTGCTGCTGCTGCTGCTGCTGCTCTGAGGCTGCCGCTGCTGCGCGTGTCTCTGTCTGAAGGCAGGGCAAAGGTGTCTGCAGCGCTGCCGCTGCCTGCTGATGCGTCTGCGAAACCTGCAGCAGGGCAGCAACAAGATGGCACATTCATGAACTTGGTAACGATGTGTACAACAGCCGCGGCGTGACAGTCGTTACGACCAAGGCAAACAAAAAAAATTTAGGCCACTCTCCTGGTGCGTGCTGTATAGCCCAAGTAATACACTGTGAGACTAAGCTGCACAGAAGCGAGGCCAACATTGGCGCTGCCTGTGGAGGCTTCCGCCATGAAGTCTGTTGCGCCAGATTCAAGGTGCAACTGCCTGGGTGGGGCCGGTTCCGCCAGTAACGCGCAATACGACCACAAGCCCATCTGCTGCTGCCAGTGCCCTGCTGCTGCTGCACATCAGGGCCTCCAGCAGCCGCGCCTATGGGATAGCAACTACAAGCGGGGTCCGTGATTCAATGCTGGCAGCATGCGTGGCTGAGATCCGGCCCAAAGTGTGTCCGGCCCATATTATGGCCCCCACTAGTATGCCTACTACAAGGGGGGCAGTTGACCAACTCACCTGCTGCTGCCAGTGCGCTGCTGCTGAGCAGGGCTTCGAGCAGCCACGGCTATAGTACAGCAACTATGCCTACTATAGGGGGGGGGGCAGCTGACCAACTCACCTGCTGCTGCCAGTGCGCTGCTGCTGCTGCTGCCCAGCAGGGCTTCCAGCAGCCGCTGCAGCCTGGCGTGTGCCTTGGCATGGGGCAGGTGGGACGCATAGTCAAAGATGGCCTGCGCACAGCAGCAGCAGCAGCAGCAGTAGCAGCAGCAGCAGCAGCTAAGACAGGAGACGCATTCACATAAGCAGCCTGCTCATCTTGTGACTGGGCAACAGCCGCCATATGTGTGCCTTGACAGGGCAGCTGCAAAAGATTTAAGTGCAGGCGACAGCGCCAGCAGGAACAAACAAACATTGCAATGTGCTGCCATGTGTTGCACCACACTGTCACTCATCCTATTCAGCAATACAGCACATAAGCAGTACACTCATGTGACAGCACCCACCTGTACTGCCACCTCTACATGTGCTGCCATGTGCTGCACCACAATGTCGCCCATCCTATCCAGCAGTAAATCACATGAGCAGTACAAGCATGTGCCAGCACCCACCTGTACTGCCACCTCCACATGCGCAGCCATGTGCTGCACTACACTGTCACCCATCCTATCCAGCAGCATCACTCCAGCTTGCCGATGCATGTCCAGCAGCAGCTGCGCAAACGCAGCAGCATTCATACTGCACGGCTCTGTACCGCCAGCTGTACTGCCGATTGTACCGCCAGCTACAGCCGCATTTGTACTGCCGAATGGATCGAGGTCGTAGCTCTGAATGGCCCCTGGGTTCAGCAGGGTAGCTGCCTGTTGTGCTGCTGCTGCTGCTGCTGGCAGTGCTGCTGCTGCGCGCTGGCGGATGGTTGCGAGCATACGCATTGGCAGGTGCAGCAGCAGGGGTCCACGGCCGAGTGCAGTGCCCTGCAGCATGCACATGACAAAGCGCACAGCAACGCAGCTGACTGGCTGTTGAGACAATGCAGCGAACAGGGGCAGGGTTGCTGTAGCACAAGAGGACCTGTGCACGTGCGCAGTTAAATTCTCAGCAGCTGCATCACGACTCAAGTTCATCACATCAGTGCAAATGCTGCCAGCAGCGCAAGTTAACTCCCAGCAGGCTGCTCAGGTAGCCCACACTGCCTCCAACTGCCACAAAGCAAGCCACACCTTGCTCCCCACAACAACCACACGTGCATACTGGCAATGCTCTCATGCTGTTCAAAACGTGGCAGCTGAATTATGACTGGAGTCAAACACACCTGTGCAAATGCTGCCACCGGCGCCACTCCCGGCAGGTCCCTTCCCAGCAAGCTGCTGAGGTAGCCCACACTGCCCCCCACACCCACAAAGTAAGGCAACCACAGCAGCAAGCAGCCCCTGTAGAGGACGTACTCGCGCAATTGCTTCATGCTTCAGCCTCTCGATGACATCAAAACAAACGCACCTGTGCAAAAGCTGCAACCAGCGCCACTCCTGGCAGGTCCCGTCCCAGCAGGCTGCTCAGGTAGCCCACACTGCCCCCCACACCCACAAAGTAGCTGGTGTGCTGCTTGCAGCGGATCAGCTCCACTTTGACCAGCCCTGACAGCACGATGAACACCCCTGGGGGCCCGGTCCTCTGTGATGGTGGTAGAAACAGGGCACACAATCAGCATGATCTTAGCAGAACGTGTTGCAGCAGAAGAGAGGTTGCAGAGCAAGGCAGGCAAGGGAGGGGACGTTGTGCTGCTTGCAGCGCACCAGTTGCACTTTGACCAGGCCTGACAGCGGCATGATGAACACCCCTGGAGGCCCGGTCCTCGGTGATGGCAGCAGACATAGGGCACACGTCTTGTGAGACAATCAGGAGACAGAACACAATCATAGGTCCCAATATTAATGATGATAGGGGGAGGGGGGTGGGTAGGGTTTTGATTGGAGTTTGAGTTAAGTTGGGTAGGTGAAGACTGGGTGATTGTATAGGTTCCAAATTTGAGACTGAGGCGAGTGTTGAACGAGCCGATGGTCAAATTTGGGACCTATGATTGTGTGACAGAGGATGAAGGCGAGTAGGGCAAGGGAGGTTGCAGAGTAAGGCAGGCAAGGGAGGGGAGGGGAGGGGAGATTGTGCTGCTTGCAGCGGCAGCGGATCAGCTCCACTTTGACCAGGCACGATGAACACACCGGGTGGGCCGGTCCTCTGCAATGGTGATAGGAAGAGGGGTAAACAATGACAGCAGCAGAACTCTAGAAAGAAGGCCTAGGAGTTATGAGGGCCTGAAGGCGCATGCAGCGCGGCAGTATGTGAGTCGACGAGCGAGTGATGGCACGACACTAGCAACATCGCAACAGCAGAATCTAGCTGCGCATGTAGTTTGGTAAATGCCAGGACGGAATCAAGACAAGTATTGTTCCCCCTGCACCGACTTACAGCCGACCGACACACTGCAGACGAAACGCCACTGTGTGTCATGTATTGCGTGCAATGACTGTTATGTAACAGCCTGCTCAACCTGTGTGGCACGATGCACGGGCTAGGAATATGCCGAAACTACAGCACACCGACATGACACAGCGAGACATCCAATTGCATGTCATCTAACACGTGCAGTAACTGTTATAACAGCCTGCTCACCCTGCGTGGCACGATGCACTGGCCAGGGCTGTAGCTCTTGAGCTCCCCGTATGCGCGCAGCCACAGCAGCATTCCCTCGCTCTGCATGCGTACACGAGCACCACAAGGCGCACCACAAGGATTAGTAAGGCATTGCATCTTAGGAGCACTGCCATGCACGTGCTGGGGTTATTGCGTGTCTGCCAAGCGCGATGTGCATGATGTATGCGCTCCAATCAGCTGCTCCCAGCTATGTCGGCATACCATGTATCATCAGATGCCGCCATGCGGTGCTGGCGCAAGCGGCCAAGCTTTGTGAGCTCTTTTCTAACAGTGATAACATCAGCCTAGATCTCATACGTTTTATAACAGTTTTAACGGGTAACGGCAAGTTACTAACCTGTTGAGCCAGAAAAGGCTGCCGACGCAGCACCTCAGTGAGGGAGGGCGACTGCCACGACGGGCCACGCGACTCCAACCTGCAGAACACCATGAATTCGAACAACGTCACGATCATGATAATCAGCTTGACAAATGCGGTCAGTGAAACAATCGTCAGTGTAAAGCACCAGCAGGCAGAGGCAGGTCAGTGCTAGCCTGCAGCACCTCAGCCACCATGCAACACTGCGCTTGCTCTGGCCTAATCAGAAGATAAGGTTGCTATTCTCGCTGTGTGCAGGTGCAGCTACTGTGTATGGCAGTGTTGTTCTTGTGCAACACCAGCCCTTGACCCATCCCTGCCCAACTCTGCAAGCGCTGCTATAAACGTGTTGATGTATCATCATAATGGCCACGGTGCAAGCTGCTGCAGCAGCTGCAGAGCAGTATCGCAGTTTCCTGTCAGCCATGGGTGTGCAGGATGTTGCATCAGCGCGCGGCCAGGCGCGCATGTGGGACAGCACTGAGGCAGTAGCAGGACTGCAGGAGCAGCTGCAGCAGCAACGCGCTGCTTCTGCTGCGCTCGAGCAGAAGTATGAGGCGCAGCAGGTGATCAGCGGCCAGCTGCACTCTGCTGTGCAGGCGCTAAAGCAGCAGCTTGACAAGCAGGGCGGCGCCGTCACTGTGGTTGCGCATGCACCTGCTAACATGCACCCGGACCAGCTTGTTGAGCACCTGGCTGGGTGTGGTGGCATAGCCAAATGCAGCTTCATCAGCGCTCGGCTGGTCTATGAGCCGCGTAACAGCAGCAGCGGGCAGGGTCAGTCAGGTGGCGGGGCAAGCACTGCTGGCAACAGGGCTGCGGCTGGCGGCAGCGGCAGGGATGCGGGTGGCAGTGCAGGGGCAGGCAGCAGCAGCAGGGCAGCAGCTAGCAGGCAGCCTCTTGGCGTCTTTGAGGTGACCCTGGCTACGGCTAGCTTGCAGGACACCTATCTGGGCGGCCGCATGCGCGGCAACCTGCGGCGCGCGGGCCTGCGCGTTTATGTGGAGGCCAAGCTGACACAGCAGCAGAAGGAGCAGCGTAAGGCTCTGCAGGGGGTGCGCAAGTCGCTGCTTGCCAATGGCGACCAGGTGCGGTGGAGGGGCCTTACCTTGCAGCGGTGGCAGGCTGGTGGGGCTAGCAGCAGCGGGCAGTGGGTGGCTGTGCCCCCGCCGCCGCCACCTCCCCCTCAGTCGCCACGGGGGGCAGCAGCAGCAGGCAATGGTGGGGGTGCTAGCGTGGCAGGTTGAGCGGGGCAGGGGCTGGGCATGTTGTGAGATTCTATGGTCAGAATGTGTGTGGGCAGGCAGTGGCTCGGGTGGCTTCGGCAGTTGCGGCAAACCCTAACTGTGACATTTATGCATTTGTAGAAACATTTTGTACTGCTGACACGTGTGATGAGCTGAGTGTGCCTGGCTATCAGGCTTTCCATTGTGTGCGGGCACATAGAGGCGGGCCTGGCCGCCCGTCGGGAGGCATCACAGTGTTCTTGCGCCAGACCTCGCCTGTGTTTGGCAGCGCTGGTGTTTCTGTTACCACGGATGCCCGTGCTGGCATTGTTTGGGTGGAGGTTCCAGCATATAAACTAATGGTGGCGTGCGTTTACTTTAGCCCTGCTGGCTCCCGGCAGTACCAAGCAGGTGCCCTGCACACGAACCCTGTTGGGGTTCTTGCAGATGGGTTGGTGTCTGCTCATGCCCGTGGTTACCGCCACGTGGTGCTTGGCGACTTGAACATCCGTATTGGTTGCATGCGTGATGATGTGCCCACAGACGGCGAGCTGTGCGTACCTCCCCACATGCCTGGCCTTACCACGGCCATGCTGCAAGAATATGCAGGCATACCCGGCCCTCGGGCTTCTTGTGATGTTGTTGTGCACTCTGACCGTGCTGCGGCGCTCATGCACTGCTTGCGCTCAGCGTGCTCAGTGGTTCTGAACGGCCGCGCCCCGGGTGATGATACAGGTGCATGCACGTACTATGCGCTGGACGCGGCGGGTCACATGCTGGGCCAAAGTGTGGTTGATCTAAGCATGGTGTCTGCATCCTTGTTTGCAAGTGTGCGGAACTTTGAGGTGCTACCCTTTGCTCCTTCTACGTCGAGTGATCATTGTGCGTTGTTCTTGTGCCTGGCTGTTGTGCGGCACCTGGCCCAGCCTGAAGAGTTGCGTAACGTGCAGCCTGCATCTAGGACAGCAGGGCGGAGCCGCCGCACCGCGCCGCCCGCAAGCCAGCATGGGTTGACCACTGCTGGTCGGCGGCGTAGCAGGGAGTCTAGACCTCGGGCGTGCCGGCCGACAGCGGACAACAGTGAGCGCTACATTGGTGCTTTGCAGCGCAATAAGGCGCGATTTGAGTCTTTGCTTCAGCGCATGCGTGCTGGTACAGTTGATGTTAGCGGCGCACTGGAGGAATTGACGCAACTCATGCAGCTTTGTGGTGCTGAGTGTGACCCACCGTCATCTGTTGTGGCAGCTTCACGCCCGCAGCGCACTCAGCCGTGGTTTGATGATGAGTGTCAGCGCCTCTCTCAGGCATTTGATGGCGCGTGGAAGGCCTGGCATGCTTCGCGTGGTGGGGAGTATGGGGGTGCTGGGGATGCAACTCTGCGTGCAGCAATGCTGGTGGCACGCCGTGCTTACAAACGTGTTGTGCGCCGCAAAAAGTTTCAGCACACCCAGCAGTGCCAGCTGCAGCTCCTGCAGTCGTACTTTAGTGAGGAGCAACGCGATTTTTGGCGAGTGTTTTTGGACAAGCGTGGTGTGTCTTGCCCTCTTGATGATGTAGATGATTGGACGGCTTGGTTTTCTGACATAATGGCACATCCAACACAGCGGCCGCCGCTGTCGCCTGAGGCTGCGGCCTTGCGCTCTCAGCTGGCGGCAGTGCATCAGCACCCGCCGTCTGCATTCAACCACCTGAATGATAAGTTTAGATTTGCGGAAATTGTTGATGTGATGTGCTCCCTGCCATCTGGCAAAGCGGCAGACTTGCAAAACTTGACATGTGAGTTGCTGCGCTTCCCTGCTGAGGAAGTGCATGAGGCTCTAGCTGATGGTGCGCCTGGCCAGCCGCGCTCAACCTCTGGACCTGGTGATGCACCTCGCCGCCAGGGCTACGTCTTTGAGCCGCTGCTGCGTTGTGTGGCATGGGTGGTGCGGCAGATTACTGCAGCTAACATCACCCCAACAACGTGGCCGCGTGTTCTGCAATTGTGCAAGCTGATTCCGGTGCCCAAATCAGGGCAGGCTAGTGAGCCCAACAACAGGGACATGTATAGAGGCATTAGTGTGTCTAGCATTTATAGTCGTGTGGTTGACCGCCTCATGCACCTCCGCCTAGACCCAACTATGGAGAGCCTAGGTGTGCGTGCTGTTACACAGTGTGGTTTTCGCAAAGAACATGGCACAATTGATGCGTTGTTCACCCTTACGCATCTCATTAACAGGGCCCGCCACCAGCGTAAGAAGTTGTATGTTGTGTTCATAGATTTTAAGAAAGCTTTTGACACGGTTCCTAGAGACTTGTTGTTGGCACGTTGCAGGCAGCTTGGCATCCATGGCCGCTTCTTGTCTCTATTGGAGCGTCTATATGACACCATCCAGCTACAGGTGTCTGTGAATGGCAAATTGGGTGACCCTATTGATACGTGCCTTGGTACTAAGCAAGGAAGTGAGCTGAGCCCGCTGCTGTTTGGGTTGTTTATTGAGATGCTGCACGAGTTGATCACAATTAGAGGCAAGCCTGTTCCAGGTGGGGCTTCTGCTCCTCTTGGACCCAAGGTTGGCTCTCTTCATGTGCCTGATTTGCTCTATGCGGATGACGGCTGCTTGATTGCTGAGTCGCCGGCAGACGCGCAATGCTTGTTGGATTGCTTGCAGTTGTTTTGTGAGATCACTGGCATGGAAGTCAACATGCAGCCTAAGAAGACGTGTGTGGTGGTGTTCCGTGGCAAACGTGTGCCACGCCCGCGCTCAACTGCGTTCACGTATGCTGGTCAGCCCCTGAGCATTCAGAGCAGCTACACATACCTTGGTGCAGTGTTGCATGAGACCAAAGGTCTGCAGCCGGCAGTTGATGCTTTGGCAGCGTCTGGGCTCAAGGCCATGCATACCCTCTTGGGCCGCTTCCGTAAGCAACGCATCACACAATACGACATGAAGTGCCGCATGTTTGACATCATGGTTGAGCCTGTTATGTCATACGCATCTCATGTGTGGGGCCCCGAGTTGTGCCATACAGGCTTGTTCAGGCGCACAGGGTGGCGCATGTCTGCAGCTGACAAGGTGCATGTGTCATTCCTTCGCTACATGACTGGGGCTGGGCAACGCTCCAGCATTGATGTGCTGATGCGCGATCTTCACCGCTCGCCTGTTCAGCACCATTGGGTTGTGCTGGCGGCGCGCTGGTGGGAACGCCTTAGGGCCATGCCCGTTGATCGTCTTGCGCGGGTTGCGTGGGTGTCGGATGTGGAGTTAGCATTGAGTGGTTGCAAAACTTGCTGGACATACCATCTGCTGCACACTATGCAACGCCTTGGTGTTATACAGCAGGCTGCATGGCGTGGGCCTGGGGTGACGGCTGCAAGTGTATGTGGGCTTGAGTTGCATGCTACAGCCGTGTCTGCTGCCCTTGCACGCTTGGTTAAGCAGGGGTGGGCCGATGCAGGTGCGGAGGATGCTGACCCAAGAACAGCACCAAGCAATCATGTTACCATGTGCACACATGCTGCCTGGGTGCATCCTATGGAGGCTGATGCTGCTTTTGACCGCAACACACAACCTCAATACATGCAATTATGCTTGCCGTTCCGGGTGTTGCAGTGCCTTGCACGGCTTCGCACTGGGGCTGCACAGTTGGAGGTGCAGTTGGGTAGACATGCCCGCCCTCGGGTGCCCAGGCAGCAGCGGTTGTGTTGACTGTGCTCGTGTGCTAATCCTGTTGCAGCTAGCCGAGCAGTTTGGCGCACACGCGTGCACGCCCGGACTGGGACCTATGACAATGTGGAGGATCTCAAACACTTTCTGCTAGAATGCCCTGCATATGACCACTTGCGCGGTGCCCGCCCTAGTGTGTTCTATCCTGCGGGTACTGTAGATCGCTATGCTAACGAGTTGGTGCCGCGCATTCTAGACTGTGAGGATCAAGAGGGCTTGGCTGTGGTGGTTTATCAGATGTGGTTGTATCGCTCAGTGTTGCTGGGGTTGTCCCCTGACCATCAAAGTGTGCCAATTCAGCCTGAGGGTTATGTCCCTGTAGATGACGCCTTAGACGCTGTTGCTCCTAGCCCGTGATGAGTTTAGGTTACTTGACGAGTTACACATGCATCCTGTCACATTATTGGTTTGCTGCCGCCTTTATGCCGCCTTAGTTGCCCTGCCTATCTCTCTGGCTGTGTGATCTTGACAACATGCTTTTTGGTTGGTGTGCTTCTTCAGCACATGCTGTTGGCTGATTGGGGTGTGTCACTGACACACCGCAGATATAATCTTATGCTCAATCTGGAGAGACCCTGTGCTCAACGGATGGCCTCAATCTGCTACATTGTGTGCTCATCTTCTTTCGTCATGCGTTGACATTGTGCTCATTTTGGGGTGGCTCATACCATCTGAGATGGTGACTGGACCCACATGTAACTACTCTCTCTCTCAAAAACATAAGTTGGTGTGCAGCACTGTCAAAGAGTCTAGCAGCACAGCTGGTGCAGGGACAGCAAAAAAATTGTACGCTTGCATATGGTTTCAAACCACCGGGTGTGCAAATTTGCGCAATACAAGGCATTGCGCTGCATGCGTGCCTCATGCTGTACACTGATCAACTGCTGCCGGGGTGTGTAGCACTGTCAAAGAGAGCCTCTAGAGCTGTCTAGGCATAGCTGTGATGGCTGGTGACAGCTGCTGGTGCATGACACGCATGTTAGTAACGGTCCGCAGCCTGCGGACACGATGTCCGACACTGGTGGCGGCCGCCAGGACTCATGTCATGCTGTCTGCTGCCAGCTGCTGCGTATGCTGTGGAGTACTGTCAAAGAGTTGGGCGATGATGTGTAGCTGTTGCTGTGTGTGTATGTGTTACATATAGGACTACGTAGTACGTATGGCAGGGCTTGCGTAGCGTATGGCTGGTGACGGCTGTGCGGTGCGCACACCTTGCCTAGGCAGGCCTGTCATGCCATGGCATGGGCCATGCGTCATGCTGTCCAAGTACTCAGTACCACGTCGGATGTAGGGATGAATCTGCTGGGTGGCTGGTGTCACATCATCACCTAGCAGGTGCCACCAATAGTGTTTATCGTATGCGTTGGGCAGCACTGTCAAAGAGCCTGTTATGTAACTTGAGTTTGGCGATTGGGTGAGCCCTAGGGATACAGTGCGCCCAGACGGGCGCTGCTTGGCGAGATTTATGCAGCGGAAACAAAGCAGTGTGGCTGCATTCATCCACTATTGTTTGCTTGTGCGGCGCGATCCTGGGTCTGTGGACGGAGTGCTGGCTGGTGCTGACAGCACTTCTACTGCTGAGGACTCTGAACACTCAGAGTTAGTTGAAGTTTCCAGTTGATTGGTGTTTCTTTTCTGATCGTTTTGGACTCCATGAGCCTTGTTTGGCTCCTTTGCGGGTGGGCCAGTGGCCCTACTTTGGTAATTGGTAACACTGATTTACAATATCCCGGATGATCTACATCACTGATCTAGAGCAACGCCTGCCAGTCGGACTGGTCAGGTTGCAGCCTGCAGTTGAGTCAGCTTGTTACATAAACCTGTACTACAGCTGGCCAGCCATGGCAGCTACACCCTGCAGCAGTTCATGTAAAACATACCGTATGATACATCCGTGTGGCCTGATGCGGGTATCATAGCTACCTACAGCTTCTGATCCAGCCAGAGCTGGTTCACGGTGTGTCTGCAGCACCATGGACACCCTCCTTGCACTGCTGGTGCAAACAGCATCACAGCAAAACCCACTTCAAAGCCTGCCATTGTAAAAGCCTGCTGCTGCTGTTCACAGCTTCTGATCAAGCCACAGCTGCAGCAGTGACAGTGCCTCTGCAGGGTGTGTCTGCGGCACCATGCACCTCCTCCCTGCATTGCTGGTGCAACCAATTGCATCACAGCAGAACCCACTGACGCCTGCTGATGGTCGCAAGCGGTAAAAGCCTGCTGCTGTTGCTGCTGCTGCTGCTGCCGTTCACAGCTTCCTGTCAAGCCACAGCTGCAGCAGTGACAGCGCTTCTGCAGGGTGTGTCTGCGGCACCATGGACCTCCTACATGCACTGCTGCTGGTGCAAACAGCATCACAGCAAAACCCACTCAAAAGCCTGCGCTTGTGAAACCCTGCTGCTGCTGCTGTTCATAGTTTGTGCTGCAGCCACAGCTGCAGCAGTGACAGTGCTTCTGCAGGGTGTGTCTGCGGCACCATGTGGCCCCCTCCCTTCACTGTCGCAAACGTCAGCTGCCCCTGCTGCTGCCCCTGCTGCTGCTGCTGCTGTTGCTGCTGTTGCTGCTGCTGCTGCTGCTGCTCAAACTGCACTGCATGACCAGACACCTGGCAGCACAAGGCAACAAAAGCAGCAGACGCAGTGGCAGAGTCAGCAGCCATACAGAGTATGAGCCGGGCATGCTTCACTCCTTCAAGGGTCCGAAGCTTGTAGCTTGATGCGGCTCTGCTGCTGGTAAGCAGAGCTACGCCCACGGTACGCAGTATGAAGCAAACACTGGACATACGGGTTTGTTGCTGGGCATGCGCCAAGTGCCGCCAAAATCAAGCTGCGAGTCCAAATGCATCCATGCCATGCTGTCAGTCAGAGCCACGTTTTTATGCCTTCACTGGGTGTCAGCCGCCACAGAAAAGACCGTGTCACACACAATCTGCAGTTGATCAATCACACCTGTTTGCTGCCGGCATGCTCCAGCAGTGCCATGGTCTAGAGGCTTGCAACCCCAGCCCATACACCCACGTCCTGCTGCCAGTGAAAGGTACAACACACACCCAAACAGCCAAAAAAGGGGAAAACGTATACACAAGTACGGTTTACGCAACGGCGCACCAGCTTGCTGCCGGGCCTGCTCCATGAGCGCCAGGGTTGAGATGCCTTCAACCCGAGCCCATACACCCACGCCCTGCTGCCAGTGAACAGCACTCAATGAATCCAGAACTCCACAGACAAGACAAACATATACCATGCTGCCAATGATAGGCGTTCAACATAGCCACACAGACCATACACAGCCAGCAACACACGCCATTCAGACAATTTGTACGCACATGCTTGCTGTCAGGCATGCTCCAGGAGTGCCATGCTTTGGAGGCTTTCGGCCCGAGGCCACACACCCACGCCCTGCCGCCAGTGAAAGGCACAATGTAGCCTGCTGTGCCGCTGTACACCAGTTGAACACACCCCAGACCCAGATAGAAAGATACCACATACACCACCGTAAAGGAAAGAATACGCAGTTAAACACACCTGTTTGCTTCCAGGCATGCTCCATGAATGCCAGGGTTCAGAGGGTTTCTGGCCGAGCCCATGCACCCACGCCCTGCTGCCCGTGAAAGGCGATCCACACACGCAAACAGCCCTATACACAGCACACCGGATGAAACACACCCCAAACCCAGATACCAAAATACCCTAAAGCAAAGAAATTGCATTCAAACACACCTGCTTGCTGCCGGGAATGCTCCAAGAGTGCCATGGCTGTGAAGCCTGCAGCCCCAGCCCATACACCCAGGCCCTGCTGCCAGTGAAGGGCGCAACACCCGTATAGCCCAACATACAGCACACCAGTCGCCACGACACCCCAAACATCAGATTTCGAGTTTCTTATATACACATACACACCTGTTTGCTGCCTGGCATGCTCCAAGAGTGCCATGCTTTGGAAGCTTTCAGCCCCAGCCCGTACACCCATGTCCGGCTGCCGGTGAAAGGCACGATGAAGTCTGCTGTACCGCTGTACACCAAGGCTCTGAGACCAGCTGACACAAGATCCCTGCAAACGGGACACAAACGGGACACAGAAGAGACACACCAGCATGTAAGTCAGGGTTGTGGACGGGACACACCAGCATGCAAGGCAGGATTGTGTAGGGAGTGAGCTTGTCTGAAAGGCACGATGCAGTATGCTGTGCCGCTGTATACCAGTGCTCTTAGGCCTGCTGATACCAGTTCCCTGCACAGACAATACAAGGCAGCAGCAGGTTGGTGATTCAAGATTAGTACCGCATGTTGAACAGCACGATGTAGTCTGCTGAAACCAGTTCCATGCGTACACATTATGATCCAAGAGCAGGGGGTTGAGTTGATGGTTTGTACAAAAGGCAGCTATTACTACTCCACGTGTACATGATCATGCTGCTGGCTGTGTAGGTTTGATGGTGCACTGGCTGCTGCCGCTGCCGTCACCGCTGCTGTTGCTGCCACTGCCGCCGCCGCCGCTGCTGCTCTGACTTGTAATCCCCGTCATGCTGCTAGCTGCTAGCTGCTGCTGTTGCTGCTGCCGCCAGCTTATAACCTACTGCCTGCATCTCAGCATAACGTGTAAGATTTGCTCTCACCTGTGCACGGGGATCATGCTGCCAGCGGCGCAGGTGTAGTGCAGCACTGCCTGCTGCAACTGCAAGTGCTGTTGCTGCCGCCAACATATGATCTACTGACTGCACTTTGACAGAAAGTATAACATATGCCTCACCTGTACACGGGGATCATGCACTGCAGCACTGGCTGCTGCCGCCGCTGCTGCTGCTACCACAATAAATGTTACTGCCTGCATCTCATCAATGTAGATTGTGTATTCCCTCACCTGTGCACGGGGATCATGCTGCCAGCTGTGTAGGTGTAGTGCAGCACATCACTGCACGGCTCCCACCTGCAACCAGCAGCAGCAGCAACAACAGCGGCAGCGGCAGCGACAGCGACAGCGGCAGCGGCAGCAGCAGCGGCAGCAGCAGCAGCAGCAGGGTGAAGGTCAATGCCATGCAGATGCGAGGCAACTGTTGAAGGTGCGGTGTAGGTGTAGTGCAGCACATCACTGCACAGCTCCCACCTGCAAGCAGCAGCAGTGACGGCAGCAGCAGCAGATGAACGTAAGCGCCTTGTGCAGTTGCTGTGGCATGCAACCGTTGTGCGACCTGCGGTTTTCCAACCCTGAACCAGAGAATAAGAAAACAACACAACCAACAGTGATCAGAAACAGTCCGAGCCATACTCACCTCCCCACTTGTTCAAATGTGCCAGTGTGGATCGCTGCCCTCACTGCCGGGGAGTTTTAGTAGATTGAAGCGTGGCGCATGTCAAGTGTGCCCTGCTGCTGCCGCAGCAGGCGGCTGCATGTGAACCAGAGCATAACAAATCAACTGACCGTGACTCACCTTCCCACTTGTTCAAATGTGCCAGCATGGATGGCTGCCCTCACAGCCGGACTGTTGTAGTAGATCAGAGCATGGCCCCTGTCTGCACACGAAATGGTGTGCCGCAGCATGCTGCTGCTTCCTCCGCTGCTGCTGCTGGCTTTCTGAGCTGCATACCAATTCGTGATGCGGCTGCTTGAGTGGCCATCAGATGAGGGGAAAGACGGCGCAAAGGGCCACACCCGCCTGCTGCTGCTGCTGCCAGCGCTGCTGCTGCTGCTGCCGCTGCTGCTGCTGCCGCCGCTGCTGCTGCTGCCACTGCTGCTGCTGCCACTGCTGCTGCTGCTGCCACTGCTGCTGCCAGAATCAGGAATGAAGCACGGTCCAAGGATGTTGTATTCATTGATCGGCCCCATTGCTGCTTCCAAGCGGTCCATTGCATCGCCACAAGGCGTCTGTGCAGCTGTTTTCCAATCATGCGCCTGCACAGCAGCACAAAGTAACAATGTAATGTTGTTAGTGACAATGCTGCTGGGGCTGTGAGGAAGCTGGGCCTCGTTGTTGTTTCCAAGTGGTCCATCGCATCACCACACGGCGTCCGTGCAGCTGTCTGCCAGTCGTGTGCCTGCATAGCAACATCAGTGTGAGAGTAACAATGTAACAATGTTAGTGAAAATGCTGCTGGGGTTTCGAGGAACCTGAGCCCCATTGCTACTTCCAAGTGGTCCATTGCGTCGCCACAAGGCGTCTGGGCAGCTGTCTTCCAATCGTGTGCCTGCGCAGATCAACATAACAATGCAACAGTGTTAGTGACAATGCTGCTGGGGTTTCGAGGAACCTGAGCCCCATTGCTGCTTCCATACGGTCCATCGCATCGCCATAAGGCGTACGCGCAGTTGTTTTCCAATCATGCGCCTGCACAGCAACATCATAACAATGTAACATTGTTACCCGCATGGGCTAGCCCATACGCATACTCCACCTGCCCCCTGCCCAATGCAAGCTAACTTTGCATACTTTTGGTCTGGCATCCACAGAAACTAAGGCAACGCAACCGGTGAAACCGCGCAGCGCAGAACAAACACACAAGCGGCTCTCACCTCGCACACTTGCAGGGTGTCCTCATAAGTGACAGGGTCAATCAGTCCCAGCCCATACGCATACTCCGCCTGCCCCCTGCTGTCAGTCGCGTCATCCGTCACTGCCGCTGCCCCAAGGCAACAAAAACACCTCTCTCCCTAAGCCTAAACAACAACAGGAAATAACAACAAAGACATTTAAATACGCACCTCGCATGTCTCAAGGGTGTCTTTGTACGTGCCAGGGTCAACCAGCCCCAGCCCATACACATACTCCACCAGGCCCCTGCTAGTTACTACAGGTGCCCCAAAACACCAGAAACTGAGCTTCTCAACACCAGGAAAGAATATCAAAACGTACCTCACACACATCCAGTGTGTCCTTATATGTCAGCGGGTCAACCAGTCCCAGCCCATACATGCACTCCACCTGCCCCCTGCTGTCAGTCGCGTCGTCATGCACTTCTACTTGTACCGCTGCGCCCTACACAGCAAACGGCATCTCAGTGTATGGCTGCAGATTTCAAACAAAAGCCTGGATCCATAGGACAGCACGTACCTCGCATGTTTCAAGGGTGTCCCTGTATGTCACTGGGTCAACCAGGCCCAGCCCATACGCATACTCCACTCAACCCACAGAGCTGACAAAGCAGTACAAAGCGGTACAAAAGAGGTACATAGCAGTGCAAAGCAATAAAAAGCGGTACAAGCAGTACAAAGCATTACAAAGCAGTAAAAAGCAGCACGTACCTCGCATGTCTCAAGGGTGTCCCTGTATGTCACTGGGTCAACCAGGCCCAGCCCATACGCGTACTCCACCTGACCCCTGCTGTCAGTTGTGTCATCCGTCACTGCCGCTGCCCCAAAACAGCAAAAACCTTGCAACCCAACCTTGTAAAACACCAAACAAAGAAACCCTGTCCTGATAAGAAAAACCAAAGGAAAACAAGGATAAAACACTGAATAAATTCACGTACCTTGCACACATTGAAGGTGTCCCTGTATGTCACTGGGTCAACCAGTCCCAGGCCATACGCGTACTCCACCTGCCCCCTGCTGTCAGTCGCGTCATCCGTCACTTTAAACTTGTACCGCTGTCCCCAAAACAGCAAACAACCTCTCAGCAAAAGCCGACACACACCTGAAAGAACAGCATAAAATTGCACAGCAGTACATACCTCGCACTTGTCAAGGGTGGCTTTGTACGTCAGGGGGTCTACCAGCCCCAGCCCGTACGCATATTCCACCTGCCCCCTGCTGTCAGTCGCGTCATCCGTCACTGCATTGCCAACAATGTAACCGGCCAGGTTGTACGGCTTGCTGCTGCTGCTGCTGCTGCTGCCGCTGCTGCTGCTGCCAGCTGTCGCGCGCTGGTTGTGCTGCAGCAGGCGCTGAGTCAGCAAAGGAACATAAACACCTCCATATGACTCCCCTGCAGTTGACAGCAGCAGCAGCAGCAGCAGCAGACATTAGCAAAAGGTGTCCAAGAGAAGGTGCTGCATAAGCAGAGGGACGTACACGCCACCATACGACTCACCTGCAAATGACAGCAGCAGCAGCAGCAGCAGCAGCAGACATTGTGTTGGCTGGTCTCCAACACAGACATAACAGCAGCACCACCTTGCAGTGGCCTGATACATGTGAATTTCTTTAGAGTAAACGTATGCGTTGTGCTTTTTGAAGCTGCCTTGCAGGCCCAAACCATAGCAGAGATTGAGAGAGCCCAGCAAGGATGGTGAAAACCCAATGCAAGCGTTGACATAGCAGCCTCCTGACAGGAGCACCCCCTCACCTGCTATGTACAGCTGCAGCTGCCGCAGCTGCTTGTACTGCTCATAAAACTGCGCCACAAATACCTCCAGATCATCGATTGTCATTTTGTCATTTGTAACATAGTCCGAGGGTTTTACGGCATAGCTGAACCCTGTGCCGGCTGGGCTGTCGATGTACAGCACTGACGCGGTTTTGGACCAGCTGTGGGGGTTGGGGTTTAACTGGATGTCTGACAGGGTTGGGGTTTTGCGGGCTGCGTCAGCACCTGCAGCACAGAACAACACATGCAGCACATTTACTGATAAATATACAGAAGTGGGGGTTAAGCTGGATGTCTGACAGGGGTTTTGCCTGTTGCATCAGCACCTGCAGTAAATAACAACACAGACAGCACATTTACTGAAAACTATTTAGAAGTGGGAGTTTGGGTGGATACCTGGCAGGGTTGGGGTTTTGCCTGCTGCGTCAGCCCCTGCAGTAAACAACAACGGCACAATCAATAGGTAGTTTAGACGCTGACCAGCAGAACAGCAGTTGCAGATGAGTTGCTGCAGCATCTAGTTACTGGCAGGTTTGCAGTACTGCTTTCATAACACATAACATACAAGTAACAATGCAACATATCTGGCTTTGATGAGAGAACATCAGCGGTCCGTGTTCGTAGGTGAAAGCGTCCATGCTGCTGCAGCCGGGGCCGCCAGTCAGCCACAGCAGCAGCACCCAACATTGCTATCAACACAAAATAACATCAAAAGTAACAATGTAACACACCTGGTTTGAATGAGAACATCAGGGGTCCGTGTTCGTAGGTGAAAGCGTCCATGCTGCTGCAACCAGGGCCGCCAGTTAGCCACAGCAGCAGCAGCATATCTGATAGTGCCTCTAACAAAATAACAACACAACATAACACATCTGGCTTGAATGAGAACGTGAGGGGTCCGTGCTCATACGTAAAAGCGTCCATGCTGCTGCAGCCAGGGCCGCCAGTCAGCCACAGCAGCAGCACATCTGAGGGCACCTCTTACAGAATAACAAAATAACACATTAATAGCAACAAAATAATGCACCTGGTTTGAAAGATAACAGCAGCGGCCCGTGTTTGTATGAATGGAAGCAGGGGTGGGGGGAAAGCTGACATACAACATGCTGAAAAAGTGGCCTGGGCCCCGAAGGGGCCCAACAACCCCCCCCCCCACAGGGAGGCCCTCGGCATGTGTCATGTAGCAAAATAACATAACATAGGGTGTGTCATGCCTGTTGTAAGCCCCTAAAGACATTGTCCGGTGCAAAACAGCTGCCTGGTCTGTGACAGCAGGAGGTGCCCAGTTCGAACCAAGGAGTAGGCACTCTTTTTGCCGTGAGTGCGCCAAGCTGCGGGGCGTCATGGTTAGGCCCCAATGTGGCACTATAGCCCCTATACTAAAGAGGATTTGCTTAAAAAGCTGTAGAATGACTTATCTGAACATATCACATCAGCCTGCGCTGGCTGCGCGGCCACAAAAAAGTTGAGAAAAAAAGTGCTGACCCCAGCCAACCCTGTCAGACCCCCCCTCCCCCCCTGCAATGTCCATAACTTTCTTTCTAGAGCTGCCAATATATAGATATATATATGTATATAATCATTGTGCGAAGTTTCAGGCGGAAGTCCGGGATGGTGCCGGGAGCTGAGATTCTGCCCCCCCTGATGGAAGAATGAATGAGCTACACGTGGTGTGTTCACACTTAACACCCGCTCAAGTTCAGGAAGGGGGCGTGTGTGACGATGAGGACACCTCATGCGCACCCTACCATCCCTACCAGTCCCGAGGGGCTGGTACGGTACCCGTGGAGCCAAGGGTTATTTCTTAAATTTCTTTGTTGTTCTGTGTTGAGGGGCAGAGGTGGGGTTGGCGCGTTTAGTGCCTGTAGTCCGTCCTTTCTTTGATCCGAGTTTGTTATGCAGCAGTGCTCTTCTGTGCTTCCACATCTCGCCAACTGCTTTGTGTTTGTAGGTGAAAGCGTCCATGCTGCTGCAGCCGGGGTCGCCAGTCAGCCACAGCAGCAGCAGCAGCACGCATGGTGGCTGACCGCACAAAATAACATAATAACACAAAAATAACGACCTGATTTGAATGAGAACGTCAGGGGTCTGTGTTCGTAGGTGAAAGCGTCCATGCTGCTGCAGCCGGGGCTGCCAGTCAGCCACAGCAGCAGCACCCAACATTGCTATCAACACAAAATAACATCAAAAGTAACAATGTAACACACCTGGTTTGAATGAGAACATCAGGGGTCCGTGTTCGTAGGTGAAAGCGTCCATGCTGCTGCAGCCGGGCCCGCCAGTCAACCACAGCAGCAGAACATCCGAGGGAACTTCTGACAGTACCAGGTAGTAGAAGAGACGCCGACCTCTCTCCTTATCAACAGTAATGTACCTGCAGCGCATATTAACCGGGAGGGAGCGGTTGGCACTGCATCAGAAATGGCAGCAGCACATCTGAGCGCCCCTGCGATAGAACCAGGTGGTACAAGAGAGGCCTTCTCCTTTCTTTGTCGACTGTGATGTACCTGCAATGCATGTTACGGGCATGTCACATTATGAAGCAGCAGCAGCAGCAGCAGTGCATCCGAGGGCACCTCTGACAGCACCAGGTAGTAAAACAGGCGCCGACCCCGCTGCTCGTCAACTGTTATGTACCTGCAGGTGATAAACAGGTGATAACAGGAAGTGTGATGTACCTACATGTGAAAACAACAAGTGTGATACATCTACAGGTAACGATAGGGAGTGCAGAGATGTTGATATGTTGAAGAAGCGAGGGAACCTCTGAAAAAACCAGGTAGTAAAACAGGCGCCTTCCTTTTTCCTTATCAATAGTTATGTACCTGCAATGCATGTTGAAATTGAAGTCATGGTTTGCAATATATCAGACATGGCCCTTGACTCAGAAGGTGCAGGGCGCCTCTGACAGAACCAGGTAATAAAACATTGTAGCAGCACTGAGTGCTTGACGCGTATGGAAGCAAAAAAGAAAAGCGGTTTGGTGAAAGCACTTTGTTGAAGGGTGCAACAGCAGCACTGAGTATATGACGCATTGGAAGCCTAATGGACAAAGAGGTTGGGTAGAGCCACTCTGTTGACCTCTTTAACAGAGTGCCTCTACCAAACCAATTTTCCATTACACTTCCGTACGCGTCATGTACTCAGTGCTGCGACAAACTGGCGCCTTCCTCGTTCCTTATCAAGTGTGGCAATAAATTACGAAACATTATAGATTCAGTTTATATGGAATGTAACAGGTCTGGAGGCACCTCTGACAGGCCCAGGCAGTAAAACAGGCGCCGGCCTTGCTGCTCGTCCACTGTGATGCACATACACGTGAGCAACATACCACCAGGGCGGCGCTGGTTCTGCTGCTGCTCCTTGATGCTGCTGCTTGCTGCTGCTCCTTTTCTGTTGCGTAAGTAACCAAGAATGAAAGTTGACTTGCAACACACAAACCGAACTGCATCTCATCCGGAGTAGTGCTTGGAGGGTAGCTGCTGACGGTAGCCTGTTTGGTGGGCAAGGCTGCAGCACCGGTTCTGCTGCTGCTCCTTTGCTTTTGAGTCAAAGTTAATCAACCCTTAGTCGAACATCGGGGCGTATATGACCCAAAATCCTACCCTAATATGCAGGCCCTGTAACTTTCAACAACATAACAAAACATCATTTGAAGTGCAGCACCCATTATCGGTTCACCCTGAGTAGTGCTTGGAGGGCAGCTGCTGGCGGTAGCCTGGCAGTGCCCGCACCTGCAGCAGCAGCAGCAGCAGCAGCATGTCCATGTCACAGGTGGTAAACACGCCGTTGTGAACGCCCATGGCTGCTAGCATGCAAGCAGTATCCGTTTGGCTGCTGCTGCTGGCAGCTGCAAACCTGACATGCAAACTTCTAGAGCACCACTGCTGCAGCTGCTGCTGCTGTCTACAGCCCTTCAAGGCGTCTTTGCAAGCCACTTCTAGCCAATTGTATGCAGCACATGGTTGCATTTGGGCACACAACAACAAAGTCACCAGCTGCTGCTGGTGGAAAACAGAAGTTTGGTTGTTGTCCTTGTTGTAATAGGCCAGAACAATGCACAAAGCTGCAGCAGCAAATAGCGAATAGATGCTGTAGCAGTGAGTGTATGCATTGATTAGCGACAGTTGCAGTGTATCAACAGCAACAAGCTGCTGTTGGCAGATAGTAGAAGTTGGCCATAGCTTGCTTGCTTGCAGGACCCTGCAGTGCCCAGCCTACCTCATTATCGCTCTGGTCTGGGATGCTGCTTGCAATCCTGCCTTTGACTGTAGCTGTTACGCTAATGGCAAACGTAGCTGCGAATGAGAAACGAAAATTGAATAAGCCCTCAAGCCTTGCTGTCTCTCCTGCTGTTGCTGCTGCTACTGCTGCTCGCATGCTCCTCTGCAAGTACCTGTAGCACAGCATGCCACCAACACCAGCCCAATCAACGCACTAATCTTCTTCATCTGTTAACGATCGCTGCAGAACCGGATGGGTGCTCCGAAGCAGTTCAAACAGCGGACAGCAAGCAACGCGTGAGAGCCAGTCAGAAAGCAGCGCCGAACGCCAACTTCAATCAGCAAATTTACTTAAATATGGAACGTTTGCGCTGCTTCCTGCGGCTCTGGGCCGCTGTTTGATGCTTCCCGCCTGTGTACTTGCTGCTGCTTCTGTTGCTAACCCTGCCACCTCAGCTTTTAACACCCCACGCTCGCGCCAACAAGCAGCATCACAATCCGACGAACAGCGTCACGATGACGAGTATCTCGAGGACAACCAAATGCGGCAGTTGCGACCAACGAAGGCGCCAACGAGACATCCCAGAAGCACAAACTGCTACTGCTCAGGTACAGCAACCTGGCCCAACTTTTTCTCGCCAAACTGTGCAGCAACCCTTTGATCTTTGTGGACCTGTGTTTAAGCCGTTGTTGTTGACTCGATCTGCGTGTTCCTGCAAGCATGGCAGCAGCTGTAGGCTGCCATCCCCGGCACGGCCCTTGGACGATCGCTGCTGCTGCTACTGCTGCTCTGCTGCTGCTGGCAGTACTGCCGGGTACAGATCAATCCTTTTACTGTTCATGCTGTGATAATTGCCTTTGATTTTGTGCTGTTAATGCTGCAGCAGTTGTTCAGCTAGCAAGAGATCTTACACAATGATCTGGGCATGTTGCTGTGCATGCAATGCCTAGATCGCTGCAGCTGTACCTGCATGCGCATTCGATACCTCATCATATCTTGTTGATCACGCTGTGTTCTTCAGTATGCCTAATCAGATCCCACATGTTGTGTGCCTGCTGTGCTGCTGCTTCCTGCAATGTACAGGCTGGACTTCCTACTTGCGTCCAAAGTAGCAGTGCTGCGCGCCCCGCTGCTGATGCTGTCAGATCACACACGCCAACACCGCACATAGACTCACCCAATCTGCTGCTGCTGCTGCTGCTGCCACATGTCCGCTTGAGTTCTGTAACTGCAGGCACCCATGCATCTCTGCGTGTGACCACTCGCAGTTTAATGCAGATGAACACCAACGCAGCAGCAGCAGGCAATGCAGCAAGTGACAATGCAGCATCAGGCAATGCAGTGACACCAGTTATCGTGTCGACTGAGCCAGCTACAGCCAACTCAGCAGGCAATGCAGCAGGAAACAGCGCCGCTAACACTGCTGCAGGTGATGATGTTGCCGCAGGCAATGCAGCAACAGGTAACACTGCAGCAGGTGACGATGCAGCAGCAGGCAATGCAGCAGCAGGCAATGCGGCAGGTAACACCGCCACTGACATTGCTGCAGGCAATGCAGCAAGCGACAATGCTGTTGCAGGCAATGCCGCAACAAACGGTGCAGCAGCAGACAATGCAGCAACAACCGATGCAGCAATTGAAAATGCCGCAGACAATGCAGCAGGTAGCAACGCAGCAGGCAATGCAGCCGGCAACACTGCAGCAGGCAACACTGCAGCGGGTGAAAATGCAGCAGGCAACACCGCCAGCAACGCTGCCGCAGGCAACACATTGACTGCAGGTGCTGCTGACTCTACTGCGGCAGCAGCAGCGTTTCCCGGCTTCCCTCGTTCCGGTGGTGTGCTGCTGCCGCAGCTGCAGCCGCTGCTGCTGGCAATTCAGGAGGCGCATGTCTACAACGACTCCAAGACGGCAGTGTGAGTGTGACTCCAAGACGGCAGTGTGAAAGAAGAAGAAGAGGGGTTATATGGTGTGCACAGGCAACTACGCTGCAACAGGCACACCAAGAAGTGCATTGTGCAATGCAGCATACATATTTGTTTGATTGCATGGTTGCTGCCGCTGCTGCTGCTCGGCACATACAGAAGCCTACATTTACAAGGACTTCAACCCTGCCGCATGGTTTATGTCATATTCTTGTTGTTGCAGTTGAGTGTTTAGACGTTACATGGCATGCCAGTTTCCGCTCCTGGCAATTCAGGAGGCACACGTTTACAACGACTCAAAGACGGCAGTGTGAGTGCATTGTGCAACGCAGCGTACGCGTTTGTTTGATTGTTGGGGTGTCAAGGGTTTGGGTCCTGCTGCTGGCATACACAAGCTTGCATTGACATGCACTCCAACACTGCCGCACGGTTTATGTCTTAATCTTTGTTGCAGTTGAGGTTTCATACGTTTCATGGCATTTCAGTTTCTGCGGGTAGAGTAGGACAGTGGTTTGACATCAGCACTGCGGTGCGGCAGGGATGCGTCATCGCTCCTTTGCTGTTCAACGTGTTCTTTGATTGTGTGGTTAGGCAGGCACAGGCGGCTATGCCAGAGGATTGTGGTGTGCAGCTGTCTTACCATGCAAATGTTGAGCTGTTCCAACGGTCAGCTGGTGGTGCTTCCTGTTTGTTCACCATCTCCACATTGCTGTATGCAGATGATATGGTGCTCATGAGTTGTTGTCAAGAAGAGCTTGAATGCATGCTCAGGACGGTGGATGACATTTGCAACAAAATGGGCATGTGCATCAATGCCAGCAAAACAGAGTTATTAGCTCTGACACCATCTGCTGACGGCTCGCTGCTGCAAGGTGTGCAGCTGTCAGGTGGGGTGGCAAACTATGTGCTTAGCTTCAAGTACCTGGGTGGTATTGTGGATACAACTGCCACTTGTGATGCAGAAGTGAATGCCAGCATAAGCAAGGCTAAATGCAGGTTTGCTCAGATGCAAAGACTTTGGGGGATGAAGAACATGTCTGTGTGAAGATGCGTTGCTATAATGCGTGTGTGTGTTGCCTGTTCTCATGTTTGCCAGTGAGTCGTGGGCATTGACTAAGCGGCAGACGGAGCGGCGCCTGGAGTGTGTACATTCTAGCTGTCTGCGGCAGCTGTTGCACGTGCGGCTATCTGATAGACACCGTTTGGTAGATATCAGGAAGCAGTGTGGCACAGTCAGCCTTGCAGAACACCTTACGACGGCTCGCCTGAGGTGGCTGGGGCATGTTGTACGCATGGATGAGGGCAGGCTCCCCCAAGTTGCTCTGTTTTCGTCATTGCACGGAGTTACAAAGCAGCCTAGGGGTCGGCCACCAATGCGTTGGCAGAACTGTGTACACAGCGATTTACAGCGGCTAGAACTCCCTCATAATATGGATGAGTTGCGTGGCTATTGTCTTATGAGGGGCGCTTGGCGGTCTATGGTCTACAGGGTTACACACCCTGACACTGTGGGGTCCTGACGCTGTGGGGTCTCCCCTGCAGCGTTCCCGTGCCCCCTCTCACTACAGGCAGCAGCAGTCACTCATGAGACAGCAGCGCCTGCAGCAGATGTATCCGGTTACTAGTGAGCCGCTTATGATTGCTGGTGTGGGTTGGCAGTGCCCCTGTGGGAGGATCCATCCCACACGCGAGTGCACTGACGCTGTGGTCCAGCTCAGAGCCATCAGTGATTAGGGTTTAGGGCAACCATTGAATGAGAGACCGTGCCGGGCGAGTGCTTGTGCGTTGATGGTTTTGGCCGTATCTGGCCCTAGCTTGTGGGTTTGCACCTACCGGTTAGGAACCACTAAAGGTGGTTTGGGAGTGGCTCCTTTCTTGGGTTCCTCTCTTGCTAGAAAAACGTGTAATTGATTGATTGATCAGTTTCTGCTGCTGGCAATCCAGGAGGCGCACATCTACAAGGGCCCCAGATCTGCTATGTGGTTTACGTCGTATTTTTTTGCGATTGCTATTGGTGTTGAATGTGTTTTGTGAAGTGTGTTGCTGCCCCTCAAAACCCAAGCAGTGCGCATCTACAACGGCTCCAAGACGGCAGCGTAAGTTTCAGCTTGATGCCAGTTCAACCGTCTAGTTGGCGTGTGTGATCTGCAAATCCAACACCGCCTTCCACACGTCGGTGCTGCTGCTGCTGCTGCTTAGCTCCAAACGATTTGTGAACCGTTCAGCTGCTGACAACTGTGCACGTGCTGCTGCTGCTGCTGCTGCTGCTGCTGCTGCTGCAGTGACCTAGTCCTCAAGGGCTCCCCTTCTGCTACACTTGCAGCATTCAAGCAGCTACAAGATGCCAACAGCAGCAGCAGGACCACAACTGGCAATAGCAGCAGCAGCATCAGCGTTGATGCCTTGCAGGCGTTTGTCAACCAACATCTGGCCCCGGCCGGAAGGTGAGCACATGCCAATGCTGTTAATTGGTTCCTCATTTTTGGCACAATGTCGCTTGTTGTTACTCATTTGGTAATGTACGGTTGAAAGCTGTGGGGCCGATTTGATTTGCGTAACCGCCCGACTTGTGCACTGGCAGCAGCAGCAGCAGCACTGTCAGCGTTGATGCGCAGCAGGCGTTTGTCAACCAGCATCTGGCCCCAGACGGCAGGTGATCACATGCACGTTCTGTCACTTTTTATTATTATTCTGTTACAATTTTATTGTGTTGATACTAATCTGTTATCGTCATTTCATCTGTTACTATGTTGCTTCTTTGTTACTGATGTGGTATAATCAAATTAAGGTCAGTGGGTTTTAACCTGGTTCTTCCAAATCCCTGCCGGCACGGCTGGGGCAGTTGGCATTGCACTGTATGCCTCAACGCAATTGCACATGCACCCGTGGCTTCTTGTTGTGATACGACATGGCAAACACGCCAGAGCGTTGTTGTATCTACATCTGTAAATCGCGGACAAAAAGTCAACAACAGTCTGAACTTTACGCCACCAGTAGCTGCAGCCACAAACAGTTCTGTTTTGCTGCTCAAACAGATGAATGATTGTTTTAAGTTGGGCCACACACAAACCTGCATGCACAGCTGCAAGTGCGGACCCAATGCTACCACCTCCGACCATACATACACATGTGTGACTCAATGCACGCCGCCTGGTTGCTGCCACACCCCCGCGTCCAGACATGTGCATCCATGAGCACAGTACTGTTGTGCAATGCCGTGGCAGTTTGGCCACTAGCCGTGGTGCTGCCATGGGTAGTTTCTGAACTGCCTCGCCATTGCACAAGTGCCATTATAGTGTGGCTGGTGTTGTACTTTCGGGTGGATACGCTGAGCGCTGGTGAATGCATCAACACAATTGGTGTTTAGCTCTAATCCCCTCTACACCCCCACGACCCGGCATGCATGTCATTCAAATGCACAGCACTGTCGTGCAATGTCGTGGCAGTTTGGCATTACCTCCACTGCTTCTGTGGGCGGCTTCCAAACTGCCTCGTCATTGCACGACTGGCGTCAGAGTGATACAAGTGTAGTGCTTTTTGTGTGGAGGATTCACGCATTGGTGCTGAACCCCAATCATGAGCCCAACTGCCCACAACACCCCCACGACCCAGCATATGTATCCACGAGCACAGTACTGTTGTGCAATGTCGTCACAGTTGAGGGAAGCGCCACATAGCTGTTGCTCGTGGGTGGTTCCTCAACTGCCTTGTCGTTGCACAACAGCAATCAAAGTGTTGCTAGTGTTGTACTTTTGTGTAGATGCTCCGCGCTTTGCTGACGAACCCCAATCAAGAGCCCAGATGTCCCACAACACCCCCACGTCCCAGCATGTGTATCCATGAGCACAGTACTGTTGTGCAATGTCCTGGCAGTTCATAGAGCCCTTCCTGGAAACTGCCGTGGACGGAGTGCGAACCGCCTCGTCATTGCAAGACTGGCGTTAAGTGTTGCTGGTGTAGTGCCTCCGTGCACATATGCTCCACGCATTGCTGATGAATCTTCACGTTCCAGCAGGCTTATCCATACGCATATGGGGTACTCCTGTTGTGCTATGTCATTGCAGTTCAGGCTCTTGATCCAGTGCAGTGCAGTGGACGATTCCTGATCTGCCTTGTCAATGCACAACTGGCGTCAAAATGTTGCTGGTGTAGTGGTTTTCGGTACGTATGATGACTGCACATGATCAAAGAAGGGTCTGCACTTGCGATAATAACAGCATGAACGCAATGTTTGTGGCCCTAATGCCCACTACCACCCCACCACCCAGCATGCATGTCTCTTCCAATGCATAGCACTGTTGTGCAATGCTGGCACAGTTCAGTGTCCTTCGATGTGGCTGCATCGGATGGTTTCTGAACTGCGCCGTTGTTGCACGACTGACGTCAGGTGTGTCTGATGTGGGTACGTGTTGGGTACATACGATGGGCGCAGAGGGTCAAAGGGTGGCCTCACATTGGCAATGAATGCATCCTTGAAGAGGCCGTAAATAAGAATTGGTGTCGCACAGCCTGCTGATAGGCAGTATGTGAAACCAGTTCTTGTTCATGATTTCTTCTGGTCGTACATACATCCCGAGTTGATCACTGAAGCTGCTTGGTCGCCCTTTCTTGTTCACGCTTGTGCAACTGCAGTGACCTGCAGCAGTGTGTCGCATCGGACTGGCAGCAGCAGCAGGCCAATTTCTTGCCCAACCTGACAGCAGCAGCAGCGGCAGCCTCCGCTGCTGCTGCCAGGTTGAACAGAGTTCAAATTTCGATACATGCACATTTCTCTGCGCTGACAATGTTTTGTACAACTGCGTGTTGTATGCTGTGATGCTTGCAGTGACCTGCAGGAGTGCGTTGCCTCGGACTTGCAGCAGCAACCCGCACCGCCCCTCTCAGGCTATCTCCTGACAGCAGCAGCAACTGCAAACTCCGCTGCCAGGCTATAGCGCTTAATATACATAAACAACCGTCAAGCGCTAACAGTGTTCTGTGCTGTATGCTGCATCGTTTGCAGTGACCTGTAGGAGTGCGTCGCATCAGACTGGCAGCAGCAGACGACCAATCTCCTGCCCAACCTGACAGCAGCAGCAGCGGCAGCATCCGCTGCTGCTACCAGGCTAAAGGTCCCTATATGTGCACTACATACACAATTGCCTGCGCCGACAGTATTCTTTGTTGTATGCTGTGGTGTCTGCAGTGGCCTGCAGGAGTGCGTTGCATCGGACTGGCAGCAGCAGCCAGCCAACTTCCTGCCCAACCTGACAGCAGCACTTTCACCACACCCCAACACTCTTTGCAGTTGCATACCAGGAACATACTGCCAACCGCCTTTTGTGCACACTGTATCCATCCACCAAGCAATACGTGTTTGTTGCCTGCTGCTGCTGCTTTGAAACAGCAGTGACGTGCAGGAGTGCGCCACTTCAGACTGGCAGCAGCAGCCGACTACTTTCCTGCCCAACCTGACGGAAGCAGCAGCAGCAGCCTCTGCTGCTGTAAGCTTGTGATTCTCTCGATATGTACTACATTCACAATTGTCAGCACTAACAGTCTGCTGTGTTGTGGGTGTTGTATGCTGTGGTGTCTGCAGTGACCTGCAGGAGTGCGTTGCCTCAGACTGGCAGCAGCAGCCGACCAGCTTCCTGCCCAACCTGACAGCAGCAGCAGCGGCAGGAGACGCCAACGCCACACAGTTGCTGCAGTTTGGAAGGGACGTGCACAACCTATGGCGCGTGCTGTGCAGACAGGTGGGTGAAGGCGTTACTTTTGTTGTTACTTTGCATGTTTGAAAAGTCAGGCACATCGTCGGCTGCAGCAGTGGCAGGTGATGCCAATGCAACTTGACTTTTGTAAGGCTGCGGATTAAGGTGCCGTGTAGGCGGGTACATGCATTTCCGAGAGACGCATGGAGCGTTGCAAGTGGCGATGCTTGCAGGCAGTAGCAGCAGCAGCAGCATCTTATATCTGACTTCTCAACTGGTTGTGTGGCTGCTGCTGCTGCTTCCTGCAGGTGTCGCCTGCTGTGCTGCAGAACCCCGAGCAGCACTCGCTGCTGCCGCTGCCCAACAGGACAGTGGTGCCTGGTGAGTGGCGAGAGTACACGAATATGACGTTGTAACGTTACTTGTTCCAAAACAGTGCAGATGCGTCTGTGGTATGTTTGCAGTGATGGCTGCCGCTGCACAACAGGACAGCCGTGCCTGGTGCGTGGCGAGAGTACAGATATACGATGCTGTTCTGCTTCTACCCAATGGTTACCTGTGCCGCGGCAGTACAGATGGTTGTTTTGGTATCATTGCAGTGTTGGCTGCGGCTGCCCAACAGGACAGTCGTGCCTGGTGTGTATGTATGTTTTTCAATGCCCAGATGGTGTCTCAGGTACCGTTGCAGCCACTGAGTTGCAGTGTCTCAGAGACAGGCACCCGATTGGTATGCATATGTGATGTGTGCAAGTGGGTGATGCTGGTATTTGGGTTTACAAGTTGTATGTCATACAGCTGTTATACAATGGTTAATTGCTCCCGCATGGCGCAGATGCCGTCTGGGCACAAGCAAACAATTGCACAACAACTGTAACTACTGCAGTGATGGCTGTTACTGGCCAACAGGACAGTCGTCCCTGATGAGTCTCAAGACCGTGAAGGTGGCACTTGGCTGCTGTTGTATGACTGCTTCTTGCGGCCAGATGGAGGGTAGGTGTCCTATGGAAGATACACCACACGCCATCTGGGCACAAGAAATGGATTTTATGAATCATAGGACAGGGCTTCACAGGACAGCCATGCCTGGTGACTGTGTGAAGAGCATGAAATGACGCTATAAACTGTTCTTTTATGACTGTTTCTTGAGGCCAGATGGAGGGTGTGGTGTCCTATGGAAGATACCCCACACGCCATCTGGGCACAAGAAACAGTGAAATGGTTTCAGGCATCTTACAATGAGAAGGGCTGGTCACCTGTCACGTTGGGCTGTTGTTCTACGACTGTTTCTTGTGTCCAGATGGCGTGTATAGTGCTCAGATGGCGTGTGAGGTGTGTCGCTGAGGTATAAGCATATTCTTGGCAAGCACACCCCAGACGACATCTGAGCACAAGAATTGTTTTTTGTTCTACGACTGTTTCTTGTGGCCAGATGGCAGGCAGGCCTTCTTAACAAAGAAAGCCGACGCGCCATCTGGCCACAAGAAATGGTTCCATGAAGGATCCATTTAAAGAAAGAAACCAAATTGTCTGTAGAATGTTGCTTCTATGGCTAGTACTTTGGCTTCGATGTCATGACAATGGCAGTTTGCTTGCTGCACGGACGTCAGCTTGACCGGAAGGACACCCACTACTTTGGTGTAGGAAACCCTAACTCCGAAACCCTAGAAACTTGAGAACTGGCATTTCATGCAGCATGTGCTGACAAGCGTTTCAAATGCTGCTATAAACCCTGACGGCTGGTTTGCCACTCAAAACCCTGTGTGTGCTCAGGTGATCGTTTTCGTGGGTCATACCACTGGGAGCCTACTGGGTGCTGCGCGGGCTGCTTGTGAGCGGCATGACCAAAACAGCAGCACTCAAAAAGCTTGTACCGGCATCCACTTTCTAAACCCTATCTACCTGCCTAAAACCTGACGGCTGGTTTGCGGGTGACCGATTTTGTGAGACGTACTACTGGGATTCTTATTGGGTGCTTCGCGGGCTGCTTGTGAGCAGCATGACTGACACAGCAGCACTCAAAAACAATCATCCGACATCCCCTTGCCAAACCCTATCTACTTGCCACGTTGCTAAACCCTGCCGGCTGATCTACCCTGAATCTATGACTGCAGGTGACCGTTTTCGTGAGACATACTACTGGGACTCCTACTGGGTGCTGCGCGGGCTGCTTGTGAGCAGCATGACTGAAACACCTGCACTCGCCAAAAATACGATTTGGTAATCCCGTTGCTAAAATCTATTCACCTGCCACCTTGCTAAAACCTGACGGCTGCTTTACAGGTGACCGTTTCCGTGTGACATACTACTACTGGAACTTCTATTGGGTGCTGCGCTGGCTGCTTGTGAGCGGCATGTGATTGAAACAGCAGCACTCAATTGCATGTTCCAACATCCCCTTGCAACTCCCTATCCACTACCACCTTGCTAAACACTATCTATCTGCCGCCTTCCTACAACCTGCCGGCTGGGTTTGCAGGTGATCGTTTTTGTGAAACCTATCACTGGGACTCCTACTGGGTGCTGCGCGGACTGCTTGTCAGTGGAATGACAGACACCCTTACACCGTCACAGCATGCATGCTTCAACCCTCAAACCCAACAGATTTCGTCACCTCCAAACCCTGTGTGCAGGTGATTGCTTCCGTGAAATATACTACTTGGACTCCTACTGGGTGCTGCGCGGGCCGCTTGTCAGTGGAATGACTGAGACAGCAGCACACAAAAACCCTATTCCGAAATCCCATTGCTGGGCCCCATCCACCCAACACGTCGCTAAACCCTGATACCCCATTTGCCCTGCTAAACCCTGTTTGCAGGTGACCGGTTCAGGGAGACGCACTACCAGGATTCCTACTGGGTGCTGCGCGGGCTGCTTGTGAACGGCATGACTGAAACAACAGCACTCAAAAGGCCTATTCTGGCATTTCCTTCTTAAACCCCATCTACCTAAACACGTAGCTAAATCTTGCCGGCTGATTTGCCTAAAACCCTGAATGCAGGTGACCGGTTCAGGGAGACGTACTACTGGGATTCCTACTGGGTACTGTGCGGGCTGCTTGTCAGTGGAATAACGAAGATAGCAGCACTTCAAAAGCCGTTTCCGGCATCCCCTTGCTAAACCCTAATCACCTACCACATTGCTAAACCCTGTGTGCAGGTGACCGGTTCAGGGAGACATACTACTGGGACTCATATTGGGTGCTCCGCGGGCTGCTAGTCAGTGGCATGACTGAAACAGCAGCTGGGTTGGTTGCCAATCTCATGGCGATGCTGGAGGCAGTTGGACACGTGCCAAACGGAGCGAGAGTTTACTACCTCAACAGGAGGTACGCATGGTTGGGGTTTAGTTATTCAGGGTTTTGAGGTTTTGGTCTGGGTTTTTTATTTATCGATGCAAACTTGCCATAAGTAGTTGTGGACAGCAGCTGGGCTGGTTGCCAATCTCATGGCGATGCTGGAGGCAGTTGGACACGTGCCAAACGAAGCAAGGGTTTACTACCTCAACAGGAGGTACGCATGGTTGGGGTTTAGTTATTCAGGGTTTTGAGGTTTTGGTCTGGGTTTTTTATTTATCGATGCAAACTTGCCATAAGTAGTTGTGGACAGCAGCTGGGCTGGTTGCCAATCTCATGGCGATGCTGGAGGCAGTTGGACACGTGCCAAACGAAGCAAGGGTTTACTACCTCAACAGGAGGTACGCATGGTTGGGGTTTAGTTATTCAGGGTTTTGAGGTTTTGGTCTGGGTTTTTTATTTATCGATGCAAACTTGCCATAAGTAGTTGTGGACAGCAGCTGGGCTGGTTGCCAATCTCATGGCGATGCTGGAGGCAGTTGGACACGTGCCAAACGAAGCAAGGGTTTACTACCTCAACAGGAGGTACGCATGGTTGGGGTTTAGTTATTCAGGGTTTTGAGGTTTTGGTCTGGGTTTTTTATTTATCGATGCAAACTTGCCATAAGTAGTTGTGGACAGCAGCTGGGCTGGTTGCCAATCTCATGGCGATGCTGGAGGCAGTTGGACACGTGCCAAACGAAGCAAGGGTTTACTACTTCAACAGGAGGTACGCATGGTTTTGGGTTTTGTGTTTTTGTGGTTTGTGGTGTTGGGTTCTGGTCCCCAGCACAAACGTGTCACCAGTTGTTATGGACAGCAGCACGGCTGGTTGCCAACCTGCTGGCAATTGTTGGCACCCTAGCTCCGTTTGGTACTTGTCTTACTACTGTTAAATTTGGAGACAATTGGACGCGTACCAAACGCAGTACAGGTTAACTACCTCAACATGATGTATGCTGTGGTTTAGGGTTTTGCGGTTGCCTAAAAAACAACTGTGGGGGTTTGGGATCTGATGTCTCAAAAAGTTGTGTCAGTAGTCATTGTGTAGGCCATTGTAAGATTGTCAGAACTGGCTCCGGGTCGGGTCATTGTACTGGTCCCATTCATCTACGTGTGGAGCTGGTATGTTGAACCAACTCACAAACTGGTCGCTTGGACAGGGATCTCAGGCGAACGTACCTTAGCCACACAGCAAGAGTGTTTTTACCTCAACAGGAGGCACGCAGGGTTGGGATGGGTCTTGAACCACCGTAGCAACGTTGTTGTGTAGGCCATCGTACAGTTTTTCCTACCGTTTTTGGGTCGGGTCATCGTACTGGACAAACACATCAATGTGTGGACCCTGTATGATGAACCGACCTCAAAACCTGATGAATAAATTGAATCCTCAGGCATGTAGGCCGTATATGTAGCCACACAATGCCTGGTTTGTCCGTATATAAATACATTCAGAAGCATGTCTTGGATTGGGTCATCGTATTTGGACCACAGCGTGTGGGCCGGGTATGATGAGCCGAACCCAAAAACTGGAGAGGAATAAAATCCTCAGGCATATAGGCAGTAGCCACACAGTGCTTGGTTTGTGCGTATATCAACATGCAGAAGCAGGTTTTGGGTTGGGTCATCATACTCGACCCACAATTCAGCGTGTGGACCGGGTATGATGAACTGACCCCAAAACCTGGAGGTGAACAAGATCCTCAGGCATGTAGGCCGTAGCCACACAGTGCCTGGTTCGTGTGTATATTTTTTCTTTTCCAGAAGCAGGTTTTGGCTTGGATCATCATGTTGCGGGTCGGAACATTGTCTGGGCCCAACATGATAAGCTGACCACAAAACTGGTCGCCTGGACAGGGGAGGATCTGTGTAGGATCTCAGGCACATAGGCCGTAGCCGCACAGTGTGCCTAGTTTAGAACCGTTATGCAGGGAGCTGCGCTCCGCCAAGTTGTTGGTCTCTTGCAGACTCTGAGTGGGTATGGCAGGCGTAAACATAAGCCGTAGCTACACAGTGCTGCCCCCCGCGCAGGTTTTGTCGTGTGCTAGCACCAGACTTGCCTGGCATACATCACTTACGCGTCTGTTGCAAGCTCTGTATGTGGCTCTGGAGCCTGAAAGGATCCAATGTGGTACTGTACATACGGTGATTTACCTTGTCAGATAGTGTGCACATTTCCAGAAGTTGAAGGATCTCTGGCAGTTCTTGCCCAGAGGCTTGAGCCGCACAGTGTGCCTAGTTCAAAACCCTTAGGAAGGTGTATGTGGCGCTACTGCTTGGACGGATCTAATGTGTTCTGCCGCAGCATACGGTAGATCACGGTGGACCCTTTCAGGCAGCAGAGCCACATAGGTTGTCTTTTTTCATTATCGTGTTGCTCATGTTCTCCTTGAAACCGGCACACATCATTTGCGCTTCTGCTGCTTAAAAGGATCCAATGTGTTCTGCTGCAGCATACGGTAAAACACGGTGGATCGCTTCAAGCAGCAGAGCGACATGGGTTGTCCTTTTTTTGATCTGTTGTCGCTCGTTTTTCATTTACACCTGTGCAGCAGGGTTGCATCAAACGTTTCGTTCACGTTCCGTTCACTGCGTTTAGAACGGCGTTCAGAACGTTCGGACTTTTGGGCCCGGGGCCGTGAACGTGCAGTGAACGTGTGATGACGCTGCAGGTTACGTTGCAGCTCGACTCGAGCTGTCGGTCAACTTGCTTACGACTGCTGATCGCATCGCAAGTTCGAATTGTGTTCACTCTGAGCTGCATCTGGCTGATCAAAAGGGCTTTCAACAAAGTTAACTCACACATCCAAGCCTGTTTTGTATCGTAAGGAGCACTGTAGTGTAGCCAACGTTCACATTTAGCGTGCCCCACTAAGCGTTTCGCAACGCTGATCGAGCTGAGCTTAGTCATCGTTGTTGCAGTCAAGTCAAACAACGACAACGCTGACCAAGCTTAGTTCAGTCAGTGACCCTACAACAAACAGGGGCCTGAGCTTCTGCCTGAGTGGACGTCTCAGGTCACAAAAATAGGGGGGGGGGGTGCAGCAGGTCCTGTTGGCTGGTGGTTTGGTGGCTTGGCGTGAATGCTTTATTTAGCGCGCCTGTCAGCCACCAAGCCGGCTGCCAGCAGGCATGCAAGATTGGATGCATCAACAGCATTGCACCAGCGATACTTTTCCTGGCTATGTCTGCTTTGTATTTTGTCCTGCTCTAGCGTAGTGAGGTGCTGCAGCCAGAGACGGGCTCTGTCAATGTCACTGACTGAGCTGAGCGTAGTCCAGGTGGCTGATCGCATTAAATGATGACCGCCCTGACTAAGCTCATTTCAGTCAGCGACACTGCAGGGTGAGGCGCTGCAGCCGAGACACGTATTGTCGACGTCACTCGCACTGACTGAGCTGAGCGTGGTCAGGGTGCTTCACCTCATACGTAAGTGATGACGCCGCTGACCAAGCTCAGTTCAGTCAGTGGTGGCATCAACAGCAATGCGCCAGCGATATTTTTCCTGGCTATGTCTGCGTGTCTGATATCTGGCACTAGCATGAGGTGCTGCAGCCAGAGACTCGCGCTGTCGACATCTTTAGCAACACTGACTAAGCTGAGCTTGGTCAGCGCCGCCGCTACAACGGCCGTCTAATTAGACATCGGCAATGCTTACTAAGCTCAACTCAGTCAGCGACACTGCATAGAACAGGGGCTCCAAGTTGTGTCTGTTCAGGGGACAAAATGGTTCTGTGGGGGAGTGCAGCAGCGACTGGGCCTGTTGCCTGATGGCTTGGTGGCTGGGTGCGTACCGCTCTGACATGGCCCTGTGCCAGTCACCAAGCGAGCTGCCATAGGAATGATATTCATACAAAACAATGGCTTTCACAGCAATGCGCAAGTCTCTGGATGGTCCTGTCGACTGGTGGCTTGGTTGAAGAGGTCCATCTTGGTAGTGGCCCTGCCACCACGCCAGCTGCAATCAGGCATGCAAGATTGGTCGCATCAACAGCCATGCGCCAGCAATACTCGGCGACCTGAATATACGCATTGACCTGAATATACGCATTGACCTGAATATACGCATTGACCTGAATATACGCATTGACCTGAATATACGCATTGGTTGCATGAGTGATGACGTTCCTACATATGGCGAGTTGTGTGTGCCCCCTCATATGTCAGGCCTTACTGCAGCTATGTTACAGGAGTACGAGGGCATCCCAGGCCCGCGGGCTTCTTGTGATCCAACGGGGCATGCGGACCGTGCAGCGGCCCTTATGCAATGCATGCGCTCAGTGTGCTGTGTGGTGTTAAATGGCCGCGCCCCAGGTGATGACGGGGGTGCGTGTACGTATTATGCGATGAACGGGGCAGGTCACATGGTGGGTCAGAGTGTGATTGATTTGGGAGCTGTGTCAGCATCTTTGTTTGCTGGTGTGCGGAACTTTGAGAGAGAGTAGTTACATGTGGGTCCAGTCACCATCTTAGATGGTATGAGCCACCCCAAATGAGCACAGAGTCAACACGTGACAAAAGGAGATGAGCGCTCGATGCATCACATTGACGCCATCAGATGAGCACAAGTTCTCTCCAGGATAAGCAAGCAATTATATCTGCGGTGTGTCAGAGACACACCCCACTCAGCCAGCAGCTTGTGCTGAAGAAGCACACCAACCGAGAGCATGTTGTCAAGATCTCACAATCAGAAGCAAGAACAAGGGCGACTAATGCGGCATAAGGCGGCAACAAACCAGATCTGTGGCACAAATGCATATGAAATTTGTCAAGAAATGTCAAAGTCTTATGGGCTAGAGGCACAGCGTCTAGGGTGTCATCTGAAGGGACATAGCCCTCTGGCTGGATTGGTACGCTGGTGTGGTCAGGCGATAACCCTAACAGCACCGAGCGATACAACCACATCTGGTATACAACAACAGCCAAGCTCTCTTGATCTTCACAGTTTAGAACACGCGACACCATCTCATCAGCACAACGATTGGTGGTGCCATCAGGACAGAATATACTCTGATGAGCATCACGCAAGTGGTCATATGCAGGGCACTCCAACAGGAAGTGTCTGAGATCTTCCACATTGTCATGGGTCCCAGTCCGGGCATGCACACGTGTGCGCCACGCAGGCCGGCTGGCGGTTGAAGGGCTAGCAAGCGAGCACAACCTACACTTTGAGGTGTTGCCCTTCGCTCCTTCTACTTCAAGTGATCATTGTGCATTGCTTTTGAGTATGGCTGTTGCGCGGCACTTGGCCCCGCCGGAAGAGCTGTGCACTGTGCAGCCTGCATCGCGTGTGGCCGGGCGGCGCCGGCACACTGAGCAGCCTGCAGCCCGGGGCAGGGCAGCTGCCGGCCGCCGCTCACGGGGAGCTGTGCCATGCCCTCGGGCGTGCTGGCCCACTGCAGACACCAGCACAAGCTACATAGGTGCCTTGGAGCATAACAAAATGCACTTTGAGAGCTTGCTTCAGCAGATGCGGGATGGTGAAGTGGGTGCGAGCGATGCATTAGACCAGCTGACGCAACTTCTGCAACAGTGTGGAGCTGCATGTGACCCACCACCTATAACAACCGCAGCTGCTCGTTCGCAGCGCACTCAGCCGTGGTTTGATGC
>CADDIJ020000011.1:0-47541 GCA_902809745.2 Tetradesmus lagerheimii
ACATGCTGCACGTGTGGGCTGCACACAGCTTGGTGCAGCCCTGCTGCTGGGGGCCAGCAGCAGTGCCCCCCACCAATGCATCTGTGCAGACTCAACCCTAAACCTAAACCTAAACCCTAAAACCCTAAAACCTAAACCCTAACCCTAAAACCTAAACCCTACCCCCCTAAAAACCTAAACCCTCAACCTAAAACCTGAATCCTAAACCCTAAAACCCTAACAAAATCTAACTCCTCAACCCTATCTCAAACCGTCAACCCAACCCTCATCCCTTACCTTGAAACTTGAAACCCTAAACCCTAGAGTTGTGCGTCACTCGCACATGCATTATCTAAAGGATTGCAGACACCAGATTGAAATGCATGCGCACCGCGTTCTTTGTTCTGCAGGCATCAGGCGGCGGATTGGCCAACGCTGATGCTGTGCAGCAGGATCTAGCTGCGGAGTAGACAGCTGTTGCTGTCTTGGTCTCGTTAGGCAGGCGCATCCAGGGTTTGCATGCAGCGGCAGCCGCAGCAACAGCAGCAGCAGCAGCAGAAAGCCAGCTGCAGCAACTTGGCTAGATGCAGGCCCTGCAGCATTGTGCTGTCAGAGCACCACTTTGTCGACACAGTAGCATGGGGCGTTGGTTGCATGTTGGTTGCAATGCATGCGATGTCAGTCCTTTGGGTGCTGGGGCCAGGCGCATCGTACTGCGCTACCCTGCTCATCTTTTGGTGGCTGCTTAAGACAGGGCTCTACAAGAGGTTGCTTGTCAGATATTGAATAGTGTAATATTGCTTGTATTGCAACATTGCACTGCGTTCGACTTGTCATCAGTCACGCCTGTCGAGGGGATGCTTCGCAATCGATCACAGAGGCGTATTGCAAGCAATGACACCGTACTATGGCTGTGCAGGCACAGCAATAACCTTATGCCACTTGAACATAGCTCGCTCTCAATGTGTCACGCGGCGGTTGCAAAAGCCCCGTATATCAGAGATAGACGCTAAACATTACAGCTGCTTTCACAGTACAGTTCTGCAATGGCATGAAATCCGCCCGCATATGAAGCAGTGAACAAGCCATTTGAATGGCTCTGGCAACAATAATGCAATGCACATATACAACCACGCATCAACAGACACCCTCAAACAATGATCCGTTATTTTCACAGTACGAGCGCCACGCCTGACCACGCTGCTGGGCTCCCGTCCATACAACACATCCTGCAGCTGCCATGTCATCACTTGCAATTGCAACACGAATACGCCTAGCACTTGCAGGGCAGTACCAGCAGAGTGTGCGCTGCTCACTGCTGGATGCGCAGCTGGCGTCTGCTGCAGTGGCACATCTACTGCAGTGGCCATTACGTGTCGCCGCCGTCCTCCTGCTCATCCTCAGCGGCACCAACAACTTGGGGAAACGCCTCCAACAGAGCACCCGCGATGCTGACACCTGCCTCATGCTGCTGCTGCTGCTGCTCTGCCGGCTCTGCAAGACCTGCGCCGCCTCCGCTGCCATCTTTCGGCAAGGGCCAGCCATCTCTGAAGGCGCGCCTGCTGCGCGCCCCTGTGGGCTCCAGGGACGCGCCTGTTGTGCCTGCCGACAGCATGCGCAGCTCCTTGGCAGAGCGCCGCCTGCCACGCTCAGACAGCTTGTCCGGCGGCTTCCCGTCTGCCTCTTCTGCTGCTGCTGCTGTTGGTACGGCTTCATCAGGATCATGCTGCTCTGTGGAGCCAGCAGCCAAGGGTGCTGCTGCACCATCAGCTGCTGCAGCTGTTGTTATTGCACTGAATTGCTGTGGAGCTGCTGCTACAGCAGAAAGCTCTGCGTCCTCAGCTGGCCGTGGCCTCTTCTGCTGCTGCTGATCTGCAGCAACAGCTGCTATAGCTGCAGCATGCACCATGCTGCTAGGGCCATTGGCAGCAGTTTCTTGCAGCATGTCGTGGTGAACCGCTGCTGCATTACCAGCTGCTAACTCAGGCATGCCCGACTGCGCCTCAACTGCTGCATCAGCTGCATGGACGTTTGCCTCAAGCCTTGAGCGCTTGCGGCTACCAGCACCTGCACTGCTCTGACCTGCACCAGCCAGCTGCTGCTGTTGCTCATGGCCTATGCTGTTATGACCAGCAGCAGCCCCTGCTGCTGTCAACGGCTGCCCTAGTGGTGGAGTTGTTGATGGCTGCACTGCATGACCCACGGCTGGCTGATGCCGCATATCTGCAGCTGCTGCACTACTGCCCGCAGCGGCCTGGCCGGCTGCAGCACCCGCGTCGCTCACTCTGGCGCTGCCGCCAGCCCCACCACCAGACGAACCCCTGGGCCCGCTCGCGCCCCTCCTGCCTGGCCCTCCTGGCCCTGCAGTCCTCCGGCGCTTGGCTCCAGCAGCAAGCACAATCGGCACATCAGCAACCACAGGCGCATGCAGCTGCAACTGCTGGCCAGCACTGCTGGGCCGCCGTACACGGACGCTGCTGCCAGCACCGTTTGCTGCTTCTGCAGCAGAAGCAGCAGCAGCAGTAGCTGCACCATCAGTCTGCGTGTCGGCTGTTGCGAGCTCATGTTGTACTGATGTGCCTGCCAGCTTGCGCTTGCTGCCTACGAGCAGCTGCTTGGGTTTGCCTGCTTGATCGTCACTGCTGCTGGGCAATAGCTCGATGCTGCCGCCCCCAGTAGCTGCAGCAGCAGCAACTTCTGCAACAGCAGCGGCAGCTGCACCCTCAGCATCAGGGTCTATGACCATTGCTGTTGCTGCTGCTGCATCAGCTACCACCGGCAGATCTGCCAGTGGCGCTGCTGCTGAAGCAGCGCCATCAGCAACGTGTGCGACTGCTTCTGGTGCTGCTGCCACCCCTACAGCCGCTAGCTGCTGGGCGGGCTCCTGCAGCACCCCAAGAACTGGCTGCACATCTGGTTGTGGTGCTAATACTGCCGCAGCAGTTGCCGCTGCTGCTGCTGCATCAACAGGTTGCTGCTGCTCGCCAAGCTGCCATTGTTGCTGCTGAGCCGCATATGCATCAGCTGCAGCTTCTGGCAGGGCCTGCGGCACAAAGGCAGCGCCTGCTGCCATGCCTGATGCAGCAGCAGCCGACGCTGCCAGTGCTGCAGCAGCCGCTGCTGCTGCGTCGATGCGGCTGCCTGCTGCTGCTGGGTTGCGGTCTGCGATCTCCTCTGCCAGTCCTGCCAGTCCTGCCTCTGGCTCCTCCAGGCGCTCAGCATGCAGCTGCTCGGCAGTCTTGGCCAACTGGGGCAGCACGCAGCAACGCGCGGCAACACACAGGCGTGCACGTTAGGATGCTTGACCACCTAGAGGGGTGGCTTCACCAAGCGGTACATCGAGTCCTACACAGCAGAGTTGGCAAATATGAGGATCATTGACACAGCAACCGCAGGAGACGGATGACTCGTCTGCACCCTGGGCTTAGAGCATCATGGGACGTGTTAACCTTCAGCAATGCATGTGATTTGTGCCACAGCCTGCACCCTCCCCCACAACTGTTCTCCAGCGCGGCCTCACCTGCCACTTGACCTTCTCCTTCTTGCGCACCATGTCGATCAGCTGCCGCACGCGCTCCAGCTCGTAGCGCACCCGCTGCAGGCACACCTGCTGCTGCTCGCGCAACGCCAGCGCAGCAAGCACCGCAGGGTCGGGAGGGGGCCGCTGCACCGCCTCTGCCACCTGGCTGTACGTGTCCTGGTCCTGCAGCAGCGCGTCGCTGTAGCTGCCAGCTGGCAGCCTGCCACGGCGGCCAGCCTTCTGAAGTTGCAGTGTAGCAGTGCAGAGGTGGCAGTACAGAGCAGAGGTGACGGGTCAAAACACACGGGGTAAACCCAGCTGTATGCGGTCAGCCGTGCGGGCAGAGTGGCTGCATGGAGCGTTGCACTGGAGGGATCCTAGCAACGAATGCACACGCACACACACAAACAGCCCCATCTGTCCACATCATCAGCAGCAGTTAACACTCGATGCAGACACGCACATACATGCGCCACACGCCCTCGATCCTGCGCTCACCCCTGCTGCTGCAGCCCCATCTGTCCACATCATCAGCAGCAGATCACACTCGATGCACACACACATACATGCGCCACACGCCCTCATGGCTGCGCTCACCCCTGCTGCTGCAGCCGCTGCTGCGCGCTCCGCCGCCTCCCTGTCCTTGGCGCGCTCCCTGTCACTGTGCGCACCGCAGAAGGCCCGGTAGCTGGTGCCGCCGCCCTTGCTGCCGAGGCGCATGGACAGGTAGAAGCCGCGCGCGCGGCCACACAGCGGGTGGAAGTGGTTGGTGCAGTGACTCGAGGCACACTTGACGGTGGCGCCGGTCGCGCGGCGGCATGCCTGCGGAAGGCCAATGATAGGGCGGGGACAGCAGCAGAAGGAGCACAGCAACGTCAGGGGGTGCATAGTGACAGTCTGGGTGAACGCTATACAACGTGAGCTGAACACACGAAGCCAACAGTTGCAGACGCTAATAAGGCTTGGGGGATAGAATGATGCTCCACGAATGTTACCAAACCGCTGCATTTGCTGCTCTAGTACTACTCATCCCGGTGTCAATACACTTCAAAACATGTCACTGCTGCTGCGGCTGTGCCCGCTGCTGCTGTCTCGTGCCTTCAGTTCATAATCAGGTTTCCCAACCCACCTGGCATGTCTGTGCGCCTGCAGCCCCCAGCCGTGGCTCCAGCCGATCTAGTCCCGACACTGCCTCGGCACCAGGCACTGCAGGGGCAGGGCAGCGGCGAGCAGACAGGCATCGCAGACGCGGCATGATCAGCTTCCTTCCTCCACTAAAAGCAAGCCGCTGCTGCACGGCAGCACAGGCATGCAAGCGAAGCATGTGAGAACAGACAGCCCAAAGCATTTGCGGTCCGCCATATCACTCCACAACACTGCTGCTGCGAAGCATAAGAGCTCTATCCAGCAGTCGCTTGCACACGTTCCAGCGACACCACTAGCCGGGCCCCCCAGCAACAACATGCACTCACCATGCGCCACCTTGGTCTCGTTGTGCCACAGCCCGCACGTCAGGTGCACCCAGCGCTGGCTGCCGTCAGTGGCCTGCTTGAACGCACCACACGCCACGGGGCACAGCGCACACGCCACGCCCCTGCTGCCACCAGGCAGCGGCTCACCACCGCCAGCACCCAGCTGCCACCTGCGCGCAGCACACCAGCGGCAGATGAAAACGGTGTGACTGCGATGTGATGTTGGAGCCCCTGTGCACACAATCTGCAAAACACATGACGCGACATGCACACTCAAGCCCTGCCAGGCTACAGCAGCAACCTACCCGTAACCTACGGGAACATTCTACAAAACACCTGCCATCCATTATGCCATGCCACACTACAACAAGCTACGCACGCTCCACGCCAGCCAGGACACGCTGTGCTGCAGGTGGCGCACCTGGGTGGGCGTATCTCTGCCTGTGGCTTGCCGTCTCTGCGCTGCTGCTCCTCGTACTGTGCGCAGGGCCAACACAGCCACTCGCCCTCAGGGATGACGTCGACGCAGTAGCACGCCTGCGGCAGACACACAAGGGGGGCCAGGGCAGTTGCGGCCAATGCTCGACTGTGGGAGAGAGCCATGAAGCTTGGCAGACGCTCTGGCAAGGCATGAGTGCAACAGTTAGCCTGATCACGACCTTGACAGCATGTGAAATATGTGATGTGCATGCATGATTCGAGACCATGCGCTGTCTGCAGCTATGTCGGTCGATTTTGGTGCTGTGCACAGCTACTGTGGCTGCAGGCACATCGGGCGAACGGCAAGGTGCTGTGCGGGGTGGGTGCTGGTTGGCCATGTCAGCATCAGTCAGAAAGCGCTGCAGCCGAACTGGCGCTGTCTGCAAGTAGCCATCAGCCATGCAGACTGCAGCAACTCCTGCAGCCAGTGCTGGTGCTGAACAATGTCAGCACTGCGCACCTGGTGCACGGGCACGTTGCAGCGCTCGCAGAACAGGATCTGGTTGGGCGCCTCACTGTGGCCCTCACCGCACACAGCACACAGCGCGTCATCAGCGTCCCTGCAGGCAGCCAGGAGCAGCACGCACAGCAGCACGCACCGCGGTTGACATGAGTGCACATGTAGCGCAGGACAGGTGCATGCTGCTGTGGTATGCATGCAAACGGGCCGTGCCAGATAGGCCTGCAAGATGTGTTGGGTGCATCCGCAGACAGCCACACGTGGCTGGTGCACATACCTTCACAGTTCTGCTTCTCTGTCCATGTGTGGCAGTGTGTTAACTCACAGCCAGCACTCTTCACCTGCTGAAGCTGTACTCGCACAATACCAGCAAAGCACAGTTGATACCAGCAGAAACGCCCACAGTCCTCTGCTGCTGCCGCTGCCTGTGAATGCCCTGAGCACGTGCCAGCTGGTGCGGGCTGGCACGCTGCAGCCGTGCGCTGCCTGCAACATGGTGATATGCTGCCAGCCTCTCAGGTGGCCTGCACACAACACCACGAAAACCCAACACACAGCTCCTGGCCATTGCCTCGTATCACCCCTCACCTGCTGGACAGGGTGTCCACCAGCAGCGCGCCATCATCCAGCCTATGGCTGCCCGCACTGCCACGGGGCACCGCAGGGCTGGACTCCCTGCCCCCACCATCCCCACCAGCAGCCTCCTCAAAGTCCTCGCTGCCCATCAGCCACTCGCCACGCGAGCCGCCACGGCTGAGGCCGCCGCCGCCGTCGCTGCGCAGCCGCTCCCGGGCGCGCTGCGCTGTGTTGCGCGGCGAGAGCGGCGCTGCTGCTGCCAGCTCCTCGACTGCTGCGCGGCGCTCCGCCTCGCGACGCTCACGCTTGGCTGCCTTCTTGGCCTCACGCACACCCTGACGAGGTGGCAGCAGCAGCAGCGGCAGCAGCGGCAGCAGCAGCACCAGCAGCAGCAGCAGCAGCAGGAGAAAAGGGTTTATGTTGTCACAATATTGACGCAAACAGATCTGGCTGGCAGGCACTGTGATCAAGGCATGGCGGGCTGACAGCAGCAACAGCAGCATAGCAGCAGGACAGCAGGAGCACTAAATAGGGCAGACGCCTTTAAGAGAACAGGGCAGCCAATACATCTGCAGCAGCAAGCAGGGTTGTCGCTGCACATGTGCCTGCTGGCTGCATGCTGCCGTCCTGCTGGCGCTCACGATGATGTGGTTGGTGATGTCAGCCTCCCAGGCAGCGCGCTGCTCAGCAGCCTCAGCCTGGCGGGGGATGTCAGCCAGCGCGGCCTGCAGCAGCACGGGTGGCGCACCGCAACAAACGGCAACAAACGGCGGTAACAGGCGGCAGCAGTGGTCAGCGGAACTCATAGCAACAGTCGCAGCCGGAACGCTGCTCAGCAGCCTCAGCCTGGCGCGGGATGTCAGCCAGCAGCCTGCAGCAGCGCGGGTGGCACACAGCAACAAATGTAACAGGCCAGCGGCAATGGTCAGCTGAACTACCAGGGCACAAGTCCCGCTCACCAAAAGCCACACTCTATCATGCGCAGAGCAGCGCAACCCCAACGATAGCCCTGGTAGCAAGCACTGACAGGCGCACCATCCTTGCTGTCAATCGTGTTAAACACACAGCACGGGATGTGACTGCCTGTGTGAGAGCATCAGCTGTGGAGAAGCCCACATAGTCAGTTGAAATGACATGTGCTAGAGCGACTGCAGGTCTGCCGGTGTTTCCTGCAAGCCCGCACCTGCACCACCACGCCCAGGCGCGCCCTGTTGATGGCCATCTGCTGCAGCAGCTCACCCTGCAGCCAACAGGGGATGGGCAGCAGCCAGCACAGTGCACACTGAGCGCAGCACGGTTTATTGATCGAGGACTGTTGGCGTTCTTGCAAGCTATGCATGGAGTAGGGTTACAGCATGCAGGATGCACACTGCACGCAGCAAGTCAGCCAGAACAGGGACATGGTTTCACTGCTGTACTGCACCTCTGCTTGCAAGACATGCGCATGTGCTGCAGCGGTTCCTGTGCAGGGTTGCCTTGCACAACACCAAGGTTCCAGACAGCTACCAGCACAGCCAGGCTTCTGCTGCTGCGCCTGGTGCCCACCTGCACACTCATGTGCATGCAATGAAGCAGATCTCGGTAACAGGTTGCCTTGCACAAGACAAATGTCCAACAAAGCTGGCAGCACAGCCACACTTCTGCTGATGGTGCCGACCTGCAGCGCCAGCAGCTCCCCCAGGATCTCATCATCAGGCGCCAGCGCCAACACGTCAGCAGCACCATCCAGCTGCGGCCACTGCTGCTCCAGGGAGCCCTCGGGAGGTGCTGCGAGGGTGCGGTGCAGGTACGACAGCAGCAGCAGCAGCAAGCAAATGTAGCAGTGAGCAGCGCCCGTATACGCCGGCACGCAGCAGAGACAACCAGACAAACCTTGCATAACCAAAAGGCACTCAGCTGCATTCGCAGTCCTGTTGCTGCGCCTCACCTGAAGCGATGAGTGCTGCCACTGCCTGCGCAGCTGCGCATGTTGGCGGCTTGCTCTCAGCACTGGCACCCGGGCCCCTGCCAGCATCATCGCCGCCACCAGCTGCGGCAGCAGCAGCAGCAGCAGCACTGCCAGCGCCAGCAGCACCTGCTGCCTTGCCAGCCCCTGCCTTGCCTGCTGCTGAGGCCTTGCCCCCCCTGCCTCCCCCTCCCTTGCGGCCCCTGCCCCTGCCCCTGCCGCGCCACCCCCTGCCGCCCCCCCTGCCTGCTTTGGCTGCTGAGGCAGGCGGCAGGCCAGGCGCAGGCGTGCCTGCAGTGCTGGCCTCACCCCCAGCATCGTCATCGCCTGCTGCAGCACTGTCAGCAGGAGTGGTTGTGCCGCCTGCTGCTGCTGCTGCTGCTGTTGCCTTGCCAGCCTTGCTGCCTGCTGCTGCTTTGCTGGCAGAGCCACCTGCACCGGCAGGCTGCTGGCCATCGCCAGCTGCTGCTGTCCCGGCAGCAGCAGCAGCAGTAGCGTCATCGCCGTCATCCTCAGCAGGCAAGCTCTCCTGCATACACCACGTGACACACAAGGCAGGATGGCAGCAGCATAGATAGTTAACCCCATCATCGTACTGCTGCGCACTGCTGGGCGTAGGCGCGCATGCTGCTCAACACAAGTCAGCCAGCAGCACACAGCCATATACTATAGTTGTGACAGCAATGCAGCTCGCGCAAAGGCACTAGAGCCACGAACGTATACATTGCCCGTTGACAACACCCAGCACCCAACCAGCGCAACCCACGCCGACACCATCCCTCCTACCACTGAGGGCGCACCTGTATGTCCCAGCCTGGGTCGGCGATGTGTGGCGGCAGCGGGCAAGCCAGCAGGCAGCGCGTGTAGGGGTGCAGCTCCAGCCGCGCCTCGCCACGCCTGCGCACAGCCTCGGCAGCACGGCTGCAGCAGACCAGCAGCAGCAGCAGCAGCAGCAGCAGCGCAAGGCAGGGAGAGAGCGGCACAGCAACAGGTACGTGAGCAGCCGAATGCCACCCAGAGGCAGAAACCCTGCACTGCTTGGCAATATGATTCGTGTGTATGCACACGCCGGGTTCCCAAGGACCGGTAAATCACACAACTGCATCACGCGCAACAGAAACGCAGACCACAACCACTAAATAGCGCCACCGTGCGGTGACTGCAGCATATGCCACTGCTGCTCACCGCTCTGCCCTCCTTGCTGCATCTGCTTCCAGCATGAGACAAGCCTCGTCAGGAGCGTCGCAGGCAGGAGGAGGTGCAGCAGCAGCAGCCACCACAGCAGCTGCAGCAGCAGCATTGTCCAGCGGCAGCAAGCACTGCTGTTGCAGCAGCTGCTGCTGCTGCTGCTGGTCAAACGCGGCGGCTGCAGCAGCAGTGCCGTCTACATCCATGGGCATAACGCCAGCTGCTGCTGCTGCTGCTGCTGCTGCACTGCTGGCGTGATCGCCTGCAGCAGCAACTGCTCCACCAGCTGCAGCTGCATCAGCTGCAGGTGCAGCAGCTGTTGCCCCTGCTTCACTGCCTGCTGCTGCTGCCGCTGCCTGCTGGCTGCCATCCGCAGCAGCTGCAGCGGCAGCGGCCTGCTGCTCAGGTGGTGCAGCAGCAGCCCCAGCCCCTGCAGCAGCAGCAGCAGCAGCCGCAGGCTCTGCAGCAGCAGCAGCAGCAGCAGCCGCAGGTTCTGCAGCAGCAGCAGCAGCAGCCGCAGGCTCTGCAGCAGCAGCAGCAGCAGCCGCAGGCTCTGCGGCAGCATCTGCAGCTGCTGCTGCCTGCGGCGGCTCTGCGGGTGGCTCCCAAGGCGCCGCAACAGGGCCGCGCTGCTGCATGCCACTGTCATCATCTGCTGGCGCTGCGCACTGCTGCTGCAGCCACAGCACCAGCGCCTGCCGTTGCTTGGGTGCCAGCTGAGGACCCCCTACTCCAGCACTCACCGCTGCCCAGCAGCTGGCTGCTGCAGCAGCAGCATTGTCGCGCTGCCGCTGTGCTTTGCTGCTGCTGCTCTGCCCTAGCCGTGAGCTGGGTGCCCCGGCGTCTACTGCCGCAGCTGCTGCTGCAGGCGGCGGCTGCAGCGCATGCTCCAGCAAGTTGCTGAACGACTGCGCATCGATACCCACTGCTGACGCCACATCAGCAGTGCTCAGCTGCTGCAGCGTCATGCGTATGCTGGCCATCAGCAGCAGGTCAGCCGCTGGCACCTGATCCAGCAAACAATACGGACTGGGCAGCACCTGCTGCTGGTGGCTGTGGCCAGTTGCTGCTGCGTAGTAGCTGGCGCTGCTGTTGTGGTCGGCTGCCTCGTCGTATCTGCTGTAGGGGTGCTCGCCAGCCTCGCGCCGCTGCGCCTTGGCTGACAGCCTGCTGCTGCGCTTGCGCTGCAGGGCGCAGTACACAAGAATCAAGCACAGCAGTGCATGCACGATGTCAGCACAATGTGTGCTACAAGCAAACTTGCAGATGTGCAGGTTCAGCACAAGCGTAAAGCACATCTGACGCAACTGCATTGCTTTCGTGGTCAGCACGCGATTGCCTAGAGTGCATCTGCGACACGTGCAACTGTGCTCAACTCAGACGTCTCCCAGCTACCAACATCTCCTGCCAGCTCACCCCAGCCCCCTGCCCCTCACCTCACTACCGTGCAACTGTGCTCAACAGACTTCTGCAAGCTGACATAGCATAGCATACTAGGATGGTGACTGGGCCCACATGTAACCAACATCTCTCAATAGCTTTGCGGCTGCCATCTCCTCCCACCTCACCCCCCAGCCAGCTGCCCCTCACCTCACTACCGTCATCGTCCTCAGCTGCTGCTGCTGCCTGTGCCACCAGGCTGCCTCCTGCGCCCCTGCTGCTGCCCCCCGAGCCTGCAGCACCCCGGCCTGGCGTGGTGGCCACTGCTGGCAGGTGCAGTGGCGGCTGCGGCTGTTCTGCGTCGCTGCTGCTGCGGTGCCTGCCCAGCTGGGGCACCAGCAGCGCATCGTCCTCGTCAGGGTCGGCGCAGAAGGTGAGCAGGTTGCAGATGTCCTGACGCGTTACATCACGGAAGTACTCCTGCAACCAACACCCCGGAAGGAGCCCAGCATGAGCTCCATTTTTTCCATTTACTGTCTGCAGTGGGTGTTGGTGACACTCTAAAGAGCTGCTGCATGCTACGCTCTGCCAAAGGCATGTGCGCCAGGCGCAGTTGGAATGGAGCCGCCATTGCAGCTGTCAGCTTGCTTGCCTTCATTGCTGGCTGGTAACCGTATTGCCTCTCAGCAGCAACTGAAACGAGGCAGGCAGCTTATGCACATCCATCACCAAAACAGGCAGCTGTGCTAAACAGCAGCTGCAGACGATGACGCGGTCGTTGGTGGCAATGCTTTGCTACGAGGCTGCAGCGCCGATGTGCCATGCGCACCTCAACAAGAGTCCAGTAAGCTGAGTTGTCATTTGCGCCGCCTATGCGTGCCCCTGGGAAAGCCTGGTCTGTCGCTGGCGCCTCCTTGCCGCCTTTCTGCTTTTGCTTCGGCTCTTTGTGCTGCTGCTGCGCTGCCTCCTGCTTCTGCTGCACCAGTGCCTGTGCATCGCCAAGCGTGGCTGGCGGTGGGGTGCTGCGGCCCACAGGCAAGCTTGGGAGCAGCCGGCGCGCCCTCTCAAAGACGTCACGGCCAGCATTCAACGCCTCTACAGCAGCAGGACGAGCAGTGTACACCAGATGTGTACAGTACATGACTAAGTATACCCAGCCAGCACAGCACCCAGCTGACTCGTAATATGGCTCTATGTAACATGATTTGCACTTGTGTGGGGGCTGTGCATACCTGCAAGCGTCTGAGGTGCCTGTTGCCGTCCTGCTGCAGCTCCCGCTCCTACTGCCCTATCCCTGTCAGCCATTTCAGCTGCAGGGCCTTCTTGTTCAGCCAAGAAGCAATCAAAGTACTATCATCATGTCCTCTCGCGACAAAATGGTCTGATCGACCGCAGCAACTTCAAACTAGACTTGTTGTGAGGTTGCCTGCACTCCGCGCCATGCCTCTGCAACGGCATCCCAGGTTCAAGCAGATGTTTGGCTTGATTGATCCATGGTGCTTGCTAGTCCAGATGCCATGGCTGCGACGAAAGTGTTGTTCTTTCCAAAAGCCCCAGTGTGTTCCGACGCTGGTTGCATGTTTGTTTTATCCCGATCTCGTTCTGAATCTCTGCATTGCCTTTCGTTGTTGTCACTACGCACTACGATGGCCTGCTCGAAGCTCCCGCTGCTGCTGGTCCTGCTGGCAGCAGCAGTGCTGTGCAGCAACGTTGCAAACGCAGCCGAAAACAAGCGAGTTCTTGCTTTGATCGGAAGTTCATCCATCAAGGATTCGCACAGTCAGTTCTTCAGCTCACTGCAGGAGGCTGGTTTTTCGGTTGACATCAAGACAGCCAAGGACAAGGGCCTCAAGTTGAAGGACTTTGACACGTTCCTTTATGACTCTCTGATCGTCTTCGCACCGAAGGCATCAAGTGCGTAGGGCGCTGGGATCAGCTGCAGCAGTTGCAACTGGCAGCGCAGCAGCAGGGCAGCAGTAGTTGCCTCTGTGATCTACCTCTCCCGTGATCCACAGTGCCTGACACGCAGCCTAACAAGCTTCTTTCACTGCAGAGTTTGGTGGTGACGTCAGCAGTGAGGCCATCCTGGACTTTGTGGACAGTGGCAAGAACCTGCTGCTGGCAGCCAGCAGTGACGCGTCAGATGCCATCCGCAGCCTAGCCCTGGAGTGTGGCGTGGAGCTGGATGACAAGGGCACTGCGGTGTACGACCACTTCAGCCACCAGGCTGCTGGTGGGGCCTCCGACCCCACGCTCATCGCCACAGCAGCAGTGGCGAGCAGCAAGGCCATCTTCGGCAGCAGCCCACCCCAGGTGAGCAGCTAGCAACTGAGGCAGACGCAACACAGTCGTGATGCTGCACGACACAGCCAAGTCATTGATTGGGCCAGCTGTTATACCTGTTCATGTTAGGGTATGGCAGCAGTTGGCAGACTTCTGGTGTGCAATACCTGGGATTCACACCTCGCAGCCGTTCAGCAGCACCATCAAACAACGTTGGCACTCGCTAACTTGCGTAGTACAACTACTGCTGTCCGCTGTTGTGGCAACTAAAGCTGCAACAAGGATGTGCATGTGAATGATCTTGTCCCGTCTGCGTGTGCTGTTGGTGCTGCAGGCGCCCATCCTGTTCAAGGGAGTTGCAGCAACTGTGCCATCTACCAGCGAGCTGGTGAGCACAACACAGCGCTGACGCCGCAGTTCACCCAAGTATGAGGGGTACTGCCAATGCAGTTTGCAGTCACCAGCAGTGAAGGCAGCAGCTCTCTGCGATGATTACTTGCAGACAGCTGTGCTGCAGAGCATCTAAATACTACTGCTGGCAGGAGCGCTACCACGGATGTCTGTGTCACACAGGCACCAGCACTGCAGCAATCGCTCTACTCTAGTGATGCAACTGCTCCTGCTCCAACGGCACCCACTGCCATCGTTGTGTCTGCTTGTGGCGTACCTTTGGCTCGTGATCCATGCTGATGCGTGTGGCTGCTGCGTGCTGCTGCCCCCTGTTCCCTCCAGGTGACTGTGGCGCTGTCTGCCGAGGCGACCGGCTACAGCCACGACCCCAAGAAGGCCATGCCGGAGCCGCCCAGCCTGCCCGTGGGAGGCACAGCAGCACTCGTCAGCCTGGTGCAGGTGCGGAGTTGGGAGGGAGAGATGAGGGACAACGCAGCATCTGCTGCCACCAGCTAAAAGTGCAGTCTGTTGGTGTTAGCTCGCAGCAGCAAACTTGGCATGCTGCAGGGGTTGAGAGCGCGCGTTTACACCGCCTGCCAGCGGTGTGCCCTTGCATGTTGCAGTTGCCTGCGTGCTTGTGCAGCACGACTTGCCTCTGTCCAACATTGTGTGCTTGATAACGCTGTTGCTGTGTGTTGCTGCTGCAGGCGCGCAACAACGCGCGCGTGATGGTGGCTGGCTCCCTGGACATGTTCAGCAACGAGCTGTTTGACGCAGCAGTGACTGTGGCAGCATCCAACGCAGGGTGAGCAGCACTGCAGGCCGCAATCCAGGGGGCATTACAGCTGCTGCTGCAGATTTCAGCCTGCACTCTGCTGTTTTGACGCACGAATGATTGCTTTATGGCAGGCAGCTTTGCAGCAGTAGTGCATCGAGCAAGGCCGCTGTCTTTTTCAGAGATTGCTGGTGAGCACACTCATCTTCAGGCAGCAGATTCAGCAGCAGCAGCAGAGCACAGCAGCACTGTTGTGTATCATGCAGCAACTGAGTGCGTCTGCTGCCGACCTGCTTGCACCAGCAACACTAACCATACTGTTGCCTCTGATTATGTTCGCCGCGGCGTGCAGGTATGCCAAGTCTGGCAACAAGGACTTTGCCACTGCTGTGGCTCTGTGGACGCTAGGGGACCGCGGCGTGCTCAAGGTGGGTGGCCACGAAGCGCTTGGGGCGGTGGCAAAGCATTGTTGCGCAGGCAGCCATGCTAGACACTGGCCTCTTTAAATCCTATCACTCTGCAGTATGTGTGAAGGAGGCTTGCGTGTTTTGCATGCAGCGGCAGCAGGGTTCATCGGCGGCTGCTGAGCGCGTGTAGCTGCCCCAGCTGACTGCAGCACGGCAACCATATGCAGCACACTCAACTGTTTGACACATGGACGTATTGCAGGTGGGCGACCTGGCCCTCATACTCTGATGCTTCAACATGCTGTGCAGCCTTCGCGTGCACTTGCCTCCAACTACACATGCATCTGTCTGCTGTGGCTGCACTGCAGGTGGGCAACCTGACGCACCACCTGGTGTCCGACCCTGCTGTGGTGCCCAGCCTGTACCGCGTGAACGATGAGGTAGAGGTGGCGCTGGACGTTACCCTGCTGGAGGCAGGCAGGACATCACCGTACCAGTGAGTAGCCCCGGGCTTTTTTGATGCCAGGCGCAGCTGTAGCGTGGATGAGGTGCAGGAGGAGTGTGTATGCGGCGTTGCGGTTTCTGTAGTGCAAACGGCACCACTGTGCATCAGCTTTGCGTTGCCACCCCCCGGCAGCCATGGACCGCATATTTTGCTTTCCAAACCTTGCAGCATGCATGCCCAGCACACTGGTGCGCAACTTGGAGACATCCCTGTCAAATCCGCTTGAAACGCATACTACTGTCCTCTGCATGTTTTCTGAGCACAGCAGATGCAGCACCAGCTCGCACATAACTCTCTTGGTAACAACATTACTGCAGCTGCCAATCATGAGCCGGCACATGCGCTTACTCCTCCTTGTTGTCCGTGTGTGCTGCGCTTCCGCTGCCCCACCCCCAGGGCTGACGACATCCAGGTCTCCTTTGTCATGCTGGACCCCTACGTGCGCCAGCCCATGTCGCACGACGGCGCGGGCCACTTCAGCCTGCGCTTCAAGGTGCCGGACGTGTACGGCGTGTTCAAGTACGTCATCGACTACAAGCACGCCGGCTACAGCTACATCAACCTGCAGCAGGTGGTGCCGGTGCGGCCCTTCAAGCATGACGAGTACGAGCGCTTCCTGGTGGCGGCCTACCCCTACTATGCCAGCGTGCTCTCCACCATGGCCGCCTTCTTCCTGCTGGGATTTGCCTTCCTGTACAGCAGATAGGCAGCGGGACCGTGACATGTGGCGTGTCACTCGGATTGATTTGGGTGGTGTGGCGTAGTTAGACCAGAGCGGCTGGTGTTGTGTGATCTGATCGGTTGAGTACAAGCTGTCGTGTGGTAGTGTTGCTTGGGGCCCCATTGGAATTGCGTACAAGCTGCTGCATTGGGGTGACGCCTGCAGGCTGTCACAGAGTTCTGGGTGGGCCTGCCTCAGCCTATGACAGAGCGCTCTGTTGGTGCCTACATAGGCATGTGCCGCAGCAGCGCCTTTGCTTCGAGCGCAGTACGGCGCAGCTGTGTAAAGATTGTAAACTTCAACAGATTGCCAATTTGTTACATACGGTATGCCATGTCCGTTCAGCATGAACGTTCAGCATTTGCGAACAAGCCTTGTCCGACAACTTGCTGAGTCATTACAGATGCCATCTCAGATGACAGTGTCAGTGACTGACATTGAATAAAACTGACAGTTCGCCTGCCAGCTTTTGATTGTCAATCGATTGAATTGGAAGCATTCAAACAATGACGTCACAGGCATTGTCACTGACACTGAGTTGAATTCCAACACCGTTGAACAATGCCGTCGACACTGGCAGTGTCACAGCCTGAATCAGGCTGAGCCTGCAACTCATGGCAGCCCGGCCCGGGCTAGTAGCCGACAGTCGGTGCCACCAGGCTGCCTGTAGGCTACACTCTTGAGTACTACTCTGCAGGCTGCACACGCGGCGGGCTGTGTCAGCCTGACTGACAACAATGCATGAAATTTGTACCAGCGCCCGCATTGTGTCAGTTACAGAAGCCTTCGGGCTTGAAGCCTGGCTACACGGGCTGTTCAACACAGCCTGCTTCAACGGGCTGAACCTGCCCACCTGGTGACCAGCCTACGACGGTCGATGCTACCTGCTTGTTCAGCAAGTCACACATTAAAGCGGCTCCAGCTGGAGCTGCAGCAGCATATGCTGGATGCTCTAAGAATGCGTGGCGCTGCCACCAGCCAGTGGCTTGGAAGTGCCAATCAAACCAGTGCAACAAAGCAAACTGCAAACCTGCAAACTCGCGCTGCTTCACAAGACCATCACAGGCAGAGCCAGGACGGTGCTGCCACTGATAAAAATCCCAGTTGTCACAGGCTGCAGCCATACTACACTGCTAACGCTGAGTCTGCTGCATGATCTTGTTGCTGGTGAGCTCCAGCAATCAATCCCAAACAGGTGGCAACATGCTTCAAGCAGGTTGATCACAAAAGCTTGCATCTGTAAGCAGTGGAACATGTCAAGAGCTCATTGCTTGGCAGTCACAGTGTGCACCACACACGCTACCTAGCTCGGCAACACAATGTCAGCGCCACTGTGTCATACCAAGCACATAAGCAGCGCACGCCACGCACAGCAAGAGCAGTGAGGCCACTGGAGTACACTGCCACCTGCAGGCTGCCCTCACACATGGCTTTATATGTATCAAACACTGGTGTGCTTTCAAGCTCTGCTACCAGGCACAAGCAAGTGCTGCTGGTAGCAGGCAGCCACCTTCCACCACCCAGCCCACAACAAGCACGGCTGGTCCAACACGTGCTGGTGCACACTGTCCCAAGGCAGGGGTCCTGCCGCATGCTGCTGCACTGCAACGCTGCTACAACAGACACACGTGTATCACTGTATGCAGCTGCACAGCCACAGCAATCCGTGTGCACAGTGTCCAGGTTGGCGCGCAGACTCGCACGCAACCTCTGACGTGTACTGATGCACACAAGAGCAGTTGAAAACCACTCCCAGATACAAAAGGACAATTGTGTGCTTTGCTCGCATAGAATCAAGAATTTGAAAACAGCTGCTTCCACAGAAGCACATTGACAGCATGACATCCATGAGTGTGCGCCACTGTGGTGTTGCCCCAGCGCTGGTGATGCTTGCTGCCAACACAGCAGTGCCACATCCACTGCTGCTGCTGCTTACTTGGCTGCTGCCTCCTTCTTGGGCTTGCTCTTCTCCCTCTTCTTGAGCGAGTCCATGTGTGCGCGCAGAATGAGCGCATAGCTGGCCTGGAACTTGACGATCTCACTTGCTGCTACTGCTGTGCTGATCTTGCGCTTGCCATCTGTTGCACGTATCAAGCACTTGTAGTCTTCTTCTGCTGGTGCTGCTGGTGGTGGTGTGCTGCCCTTCTTTTTCTGCTTCTTCTTCTTGCTGCTGCCTGCTCCCTCCTTGCGTACTGGCTTCTGGTTGCTGCGCTTCATAGTGATCCAGATGCTGCCGGACTTCTTCTTACGTTCAAAGAGCTTGTGAAGCTCATTGAGGAACGTGTCTGCAGATTCGCAGTACATGCCTGCTATATCGGTGCTATTGATGTGCTGCTGCTGCTGCCCCGCCAACAGACTGTGGGGTTTGCAGCCGACCCCTCGCGCGGGCAACGAATGTTCCACACAAACAGATGCACAACAGTGATCTTCAATATTCGGGCAATGAAGAAGCACAGCAGCGCTGGCGGTATGGTGAGACAACTGCAGGGACCAAGTGGCAATTGAGACGAGAAAGCTTTCGAACACAAGAGTCAAGTGTTGGCCGACAGCTGAATGCTTTAACAGAGGCTGAACTTGGCCAACCCAGGACTTTCCAGTACTCTGTCAATAACTGCTGCAAATTCTGATCAGGGAGGCTGACCACCAATACATCAGCGGCATGACCGGACTGATACTAATCGTTTACTTTAACCAGTGTTCAAACAAGGCGATCAGGCGATCGCGTGTGGTGGGCAACGCAGGCGTGGCAGGTGGCGTGTCCAATGCTAGCATGTGCGCTGTGCGGCTGGTGCTGTGAATGCTTTGCTACGTTGTTGATATGCAGGCATATAGCAGACGTTGGAAGCCTTGCGTGATCTTTGTCAACACTCTGAAGGTTACAGCTTGAGCCTATCCATAACTTGGACAACAGGCCTGTACATGCTTGTACACGCCAAGTGGTGGGACATGGTGACCAGACCGAGCAGGAGCAGGAGCCCAGTGCTCAAGCGCTGATATGATATGATCAAGTCATAGTAATAAGCCTAAGGTACTTGACAACAGTTTAGTCAAGCGTTGTGCAGGCTGACCCTGACAGCACAGTCTCTCGAGATAAGCAGGCAGCGCCTCCCTGCCTGCTGACCACCTGAGTCTCTGTGAATCATAATGATGTACACATATTAAATTAGCGAGTTTGTGAGCTTGTGCGATCACGATGTGGACAAGGGTTTTGTGTTAACGTTTGAATGCAGTGGTGCATCTCGCCTACCTATGCAGGCATGAAAAAACAAGGCACATCAGTTATGAATACGATCTCACAAACAGATTGGCGTATGCCTTGCACAGCATCGCACACGAAGTTGACACAGCTTCAGGAAGTCAAGATGGGCGTGCCGATAGATGTACGCTCGCACTAGCATCTCAACACGTAGATATCCACAGATGCAAACTAGCAGTGGCTCTGCATTGCTGTGACAGCCGGAGCAGGCCCCAGGAGCTGCACAGATGGCTAAAGGTACCACTGCTGCTGTTCTGCTGCTCCAAGCTCAGGCTCGCTAAGAATGGGGACACCATATCAATCATGCCAGTGCATATCCGCTTCCAGCATTTGAGTATCATCTCAAGAATCCCATATTCGTTTGCCGGACCCCAGTAGCTGCCTTGCACTAGGGACTGCACTCTGCTTGCTGATCATGCTCTTCACAGCAGCGCGCCTTTGCCGTTCTGTTTTCCCGCTTCCCACGACAGCACAAGAGTGGCAGCACCCCTTTGTAAATGTCTTCAAGTTCTGTTGTGTGGAGCAGCAGGAGCAGCAGAAGCGAGATGCTGAGATATCTGGCAAGGTGGCTGCCCGCATGGATGACGCAATACACAAGCGTGTGCTGCGCATCACTGGCGCCATCCCTGCCGTCAACTACCTGAAGCTGCCCAAGTCCAGGGGCTTCTCACTGCACGGCCGCTTCTGCTACTTGCAGGTGCGCTGTGTGTGCGCTTCCTGCAAGTGTACAGGCCGCTCGGCAGCTGCAGGATTACTGGTAGCGCATCAGCGTCTGCAGCAGCAGCAGCAACACCCTGCTTTGACCCAGCAGCTGCCTTACAGCATGTCGATCACAAATGGTAGCAGCTCACAGCATGGTCTTCCAGTTATGCAAAATCTGGGTGCTGCACTGCAGTACAGGTGTCAGCCACCATCAGCTGGCACACGCACTTGTGAGTAGCGCTGACGACTCAACGCACCCTCAGCTTCAACTTTGAGAACAACCGCAGCAGCAGCAGCAGCAGCAGCAGTAGTATAAGCAGCAGGGGCCACAGCAGCCAGCATCTGTTGAGGCCTGTGTACACTGCGTGTGCTGTGCAGGTCAGGTTTGAGCAGCCGTCTGCGCTCTTCTCCATCCACCTGGAGGCAGTCACTGCTGACGGCAACACTTGCAGGATATCCATAGGAAACATCTTCAAGGCAGAGAACATCAAGGTGGCCTACTCTCCTGTCTGTCTCCCTGCTAACGGCAGATGCATCTGTTGCTTGCTGATATGATCTGCAAACACGGGCATCCCTGCCAGACTGTCAACGAGTGTGACATAGCAGAACCAGCTGCTGCAAACGCTGTGCGTTGCCTCTGGCCTGCCACGTCCAAACGTTGCAATCTTGCTGAGGCGGAGGTGTCTTACGCTCTCACTGCGTTGTGCAGAAGAAGGCAGGATGTGTGCAGTTCACGCTGAAAGACCCACCAGCCTGCTGGATGCTGCTGTCAGTGGACTTGGCAGCAGCAGTGGCAGCAGCTGGCAGCAGTGCCAATGTTGGCAGCAGCAGCGCGCAGCCGTCCCCGTACAACCACCTGCAGGGCCTGCAGCTGTGCTCCACGCTGACTGTGCGGGGCGTGTTCACGTCAGACATCCGCTTTGGGCTGCAGGTAGGGCAACACTCTGCTGCACAGCATGTTTGCCTTGACTGTGGAGCACAGCCCCATAGAGTGAGAAGGTTAACAGATTGGCACTAGAGAAGTCACACAGGGTGCAGAATGTTGCACAGCTCTTGATGGGACCAGCTGCTTACCGGCTGCAAAATGTAGCAGGTGGCGTGCACTGCACGTGGCACATGCAGCAAAAATCGCTTCCTCTGCTGCTGCCTGCTTCCTGCAGACGCTGCCGCGGGAGATGGTGCTGTGCCACTCACTGGACGCTGCCCAGCTGGCTCAGATGTGGCTGCCTGCTGAGCCAGTGGGGGTGCCAGAGCCACCTATCAACAAGTGAGCACAGCAGGCAGCAGATTACATGTTACACAAGTTTTGGAAGCACGTTTCAAGGCTGCTCTGCCGATTGAGTGCATGCGTAGATCATTCCCCAGGGCAGCGAGGAAGTTTAAGATGAAGCGCTGCTGGCGGTACTGCTGCTGCCCTGCAGGCCCATCAGACAAAAGCTGCCACGCAGCACAGGCAAGGCAGTGGCAGCAGCGCACTCAGATACACAGCCTCGCAGAGCAGCGGACCAAGCAGGCGCAGCTTCAACAGCGTCTAGCGCTGCAGCAGCAGGAGCTGCTGTCGACACACACGCTTTGAGTGCAGAGCTGTCTGCGTTCACGCTTACATCGGAGCCCTCTGCGGCCAGCACCTGCTACAGCGTCGCCAGCAAGAGCAGCAGGCGCAGCAGCCAGCACAGCGCAAAGCGCAGCTCCAAGTCTGGCGCACCTGCTGTTCATGCTGCAGCTGCTGCTGCGCTTCCTGCAGTGCCGCTGCTGCAGCCTGAGCCATACATGGCCATGCATAGGGTGAACGGCTTCACAGGTACACACTCCATAACCTGAAGATGCCCTCAGCACAATGCTGATGTGAATGATGGCAGCGTGAGGCCAGCGAAACACAGCTGCCACTGTAAGAATACAAACGCAAGGCAACTCCGGCAGTACAAGTACCTAATGCATGCATCTCTGTGCCGTCCACATTTACTGCTGCTTCCTAGGCGAGTATGCGCGCAGTGTGCTGTACTGCGCTAAGAGCGACGAGCTGGTCTACCCTGCTGGAGCAGTGGTGGTGGCGATGGCGGCAGGCAACAGCAGCAGCAGCAGCAACAGCAGGGAAGCTGCAGCAGGCACTGCTGCCATGCCCGCTGCACCTGAAGTTAACGGAGCAGGCAGCAGCGGTGTCAGCGCAATTGTGCAGCAGCTGCAGCTGCAGCAGCAGGGCGTTGTGAGGAGGCCGCAGGGCAGCCAGCGCTTCTTTGTTGGGCACTCTGCGTTTGTGTGCTGCCTGGCACTGGGTGGGGAGGGCCAGCTGCTGGCCACTGGCCAGGAGGGCAAGGCAGCACTGATCAGGGTGTGGGACTTCGCGCCAGGCCAGCAGCAGCAGCAGCAGCAGCGCGCAGCAGACCAAGAGTCAACAGAAGACAACTGTGCAGCAAGCAACAGCAGCACTTGCTTGGCAGTACTTTGCGGTGAGCAGATTTCGCAATGTGAAGATTGCATCAACTTCATGTCTGCCACTTGGACTGCTACCCAAATGCAGCCAACACACTTAATGTACCTTTGTGGTGTGTGAGGTTTATGGCGCTCCTGCTGCACGTGCTGCCTGCCGCAGCACATGCGTTGCGCTTGGCTGCGCTGGACGTGTCTGCTGATGGCCGCGCGCTGGTGGCTGCTGGCTGTGACGGGCAGGGGCGCCAGGTCATCGCGCTGTGGGACATCAGCGGCATACGCCAAGGCGCACGGGTGAGCTGGCGACTGGCTGGGGGCAGCGGGCTTGAACTGCTTCATAATGCATCTGCGATCATTGCAAGCTGGCAGCTTTCCTTTCATTGTTTGCTGCTCTTGATGGCTGTAAGGTGCAGCTGTGGTTGATGGTTCCAGTCCGCATGTTGGGTATGGTGACAGGCTGTTTCAACAGACACAGTTGCAGCGCTGTGTTGCTCTGTTGCTAGTGTCCCAATGTGCACAACTCCACTTCACAATTCTGCAGGATGCTGGTGTTCTGCTGACTGCTGATCCTCTGCTGTTCTTGTCTGCAGGCACAGCTGCTGGTGTCGCACGTGTCCCACCACAACATACGCGTGCTGCACTTCTCCCCGTTTGAGCCGGACACCTTCCTGTCCGCTGGGCGCGACAGTGTGCGCACCTACAGGCTCAAGGGCGGCAGCCTCAGGGGCATCAGCGTCAAGCTGGAGGTGAGGCCCACAACAGCAATGGCTGTGCGCAGCTGGCAGGGCAATGCCTAAAAGGATATGTGTTCCACAACATAGCCCGGCCCCCAGTGGTTGTCGTCTGTGCAGTAGCTTCTGCAAATCGCTCCCTGCAGTTGCTGTGTTTCCTTGTGCTGTTGCGCTGCTGCACTGAAATCAGCTGCACTGCCTGAGGGGCATCAGTGTCAAGCTGGAGGTGAGAGCTACAACAGCAATGGCTGGGCGCTGTTTGGAAGGACGCGTGTTCGACCCGATAGCCCCGGCCCCACCACCTGGTTTTGTTGCAGCTGCTGCAAGCCATTCGTGTGCACACCACAGCTCTGGCATTTTATCGCCCTTGTTGACTGCGCTGCTCCACATACACAGCTTAGCTGGGGCATCAGCGTCAAGCTGGAGGTGAGGGCGCCACACGCTGGCTGGGCGCAGCTGGCAGGGCGCTGCTTCGAAGGACATGTGCTCCGACATAGTAGCTCCGGCCCCTGCCTATCATGGGCACTACAATGATTGTAGTGTAGATTCTGCAAGCCACTCCTGTGCACACCACAACAGCGCAGTTTTCTCAGGAGATACTCGTTGACTGCGCTGCTGCACTTACATCATCTCTACTGCCTGCTGCAGGCGCCCGTCAACAAGTCCGGCCAGGTGGTGGGCACAGCCACAGCAGCAGTGGCCTCAGGCACCAAGATCTTCACAGACCTGGGCTTTGAGGCAGGCAGCGCAGCACTGCAGCTGCCCACACAGCACGTCTTTGCTGCAACTGCGTCTGGAGCCGTGTTCCAGATTGACTATGCAAGGTGTGCTTAGGCGGCAGCTGGGGATGACGCCGACAGGAAACGTAAACATGACAATGTGATGCCAGCTCTGCATGAAAACTAAGAGGTGAAGGCATTTAAACCCGTTGAGTGCCTGCATGCAGCACCAGCACGACGATGTCGCAGACATGCAAGGCCACCAGCCGCTGAACCATGTTGTAGCGTAAACATTGCTGCTGCATTCTTACACATGATCACACTGCCACGCCGTGTCTGCCCTGCATACAGGCGCTGTGTGGTGGCTGTGTACCAGCTGCACGTGGGCGCCATCAACGCGCTGGCCATCGGCGAGGGTTTTGCCGCCACCGCCTCCGACGACGCCAGCCTGCGGCTGTGGCCGCTGGACTTCAGCGCCTACCTGCTGGAGGCGCAGCATGAGGCACCAGTCACCAGCGTGGCACTGACGGCCGGGGGGCTGGGCCTGGCTGCCGGCTGCGAGGATTGTCTGCTGGGGCTGCTGGGCGTGGCCAGCAGGCGATACGCGGCGCTGATGCGCAGCCACTGCGGGCCGGTGGCGTGCGTGGTGCCACACCATGAGCGGTGGGTGCGGCAGGCGCTGAGTACAAGTGTGCAATGTATGTGGCTGTGCTAGATATTGTGGAACATGAACCGTGACAGCTGCATGGGAATTGATGGCAGTATGAGAGCAGCTAGTGACAGGCTGCTTTGTAACCTTGATACGCGGATGCACAGTGGATCGGCACCTGCCCACTGCCACAAGGGATGCCTTCTCACATGATCAGAATCTGATGCTTGCAGTTTTGCATCTGCTGTGCTGCTGCAGGCCTGAGTACTGCACAGCATCAGCGGATGGCAGTGTACGCATATGGGACATCACCAGCCACCAGCAGCTGTACGAGTTTTGCGGCGGCAGCACCAGCAGGGCATGTGGTGCCCCAACAGCTGCTGCATACCACCCAGCCGCCTACCAGCTGGCCATTGGCTACAGCAGCGGCTTGCTGCGGCTGTTTGACGTTGCCACCACAACACTGCTGCTGGTGAGCAAACAGCAAGACTCGTACAAGTGACAGCACTAACAGCAGATACATATGTTGAGAGCAATGCCTGCAGAACCACTACTATCCCTTTGCTGCTGTGCAGCTTTATCACCGAGCTTGCAGGTGTCAGCTTGTGGCAGCATGCCAGCCGCGCTCACAACTCCCAACCATGCCTTTTTGCCCCTGCTTACCGCGTGCAGGAGCAGCAGCAGCACAAGGGCCCTGTCACGCAGCTACTGTTCACGCCTGATGGCAGCCGCCTGCTGAGCTGCGCTGCAGACGGCAAGCTAGTTGCCTGTGACACCAGCAAGCAGTGCACACCAGTCAAGGTGCTGCTGCCAGCAAACATGACCAGCAGCAACAGTAGCAGCAGCAGCAGTGTTGGTCAGGCCCAGCTGCCTGTGTGTGCTGCGGTGAGCCCTGATGGCCAGCTGGTGGCTGTTGGCAGCAGCGCTGCCAGCCCTGCCGCAGGTGCAGGTGGCGCCACCATCAGCGTGTTCGCTGCTGGCAGCCTTGAGGCAGTGCTGTGCATGGAGACCACCGCTCAAGGTTTTGTAAGGTGGGCAGGCGTTGCTGGAATCTAGCGTAAGCATAGCTGCAGCTGCAAGAACTGAGTATAGGCAGCTGGCAGGCATGAGCTCCAGGATTGCAGCACGCAGCGCTCCCTGTACAGCTCCTTGCGGCTGGCATGCACAATCAAAGCTGCAATTCTACTGCTGCTGCCGCTGCTGCTGCTGCTCCTGCTCTAAACACGACTCTTGCTGCCGCTCTGCCCTGCAGGCTGGAGTTCTCCCCTGACAGCAAGGACCTGTGGGCAGTCAGCAGTGCCACCCCCAGCATGCAGGACGACAGCAGCAGTGGGGGCACCAGCTGCAGTGTGCTGCGCTTCTGCGCCACCTCAGGCAGCCTTCTGCAGGTGGGCTTTTTGGTCTAATCAAGGCTCAAAGGCGGTGTTTGCTGCCTTTGCACGCCGAGCGAATGCCATGCCAGCTGAATGGAGTAGCTTGGAGTTCAAGCACCACTGCATGAACAGGCCGTGCTGCTCTTCAATGCTTACTCCAGTATTGCCGGGCATCCTCTGCACCTTGTGGTGTGCAGGTGCTGCCCAACCCTCACGGTGCAGCAGCCGTGACAGCCTTTGCAGTGGACCCAGCCAGGGCAGTGCTGGCCACTGGGGGTGCTGACCACCTGGTGAAGCTGTGGGCCATCAGCAGCAGGCAGGAGCTGGCAGCAGCGCAGGCTGCACAGCAGCAGCCGCTGCAGCAGGGCAAGCATGCAGCCAAGGAGCAGCAGCAGCAGGCGATTGGTGTCATGTCTGCGCTGCCGGCATACCAGAGCTTCACCGGCCATAGCGGCGCTGTCACAGGTGGGATGCTGCCGATAATATGCATGTGCTGTACCCCGCTGCACAATGGCGCCAGCATGGTTTCGCTTGTACACTGCCTTGGCCAACAAGGCCACAGCGTGTGTGCGGCCGTTACACACTCTTTTGGGCAACCAGGCTCGCATCTGCTCTTGCCAGGAAGGACCGCCTGTGCGCACGCCCTCACATGATATGCGCTGTGTGTGTCTGCAGGTGCTGCTTTCCTGGGCACTCAGCTTCTGACCGTGGGTGAAGATGGCAACATAGCAGTGTGGAACATACACAGCAACGGCGATGGCGACACTGACGCCACACACAGTCAGCTACAGCGGCAGCGTGTGCAGCACCCAGACCTCAACATTACCATGCGCTCCTGGCTGCAGCGGCCGGCTGCGGCAGCTACCAGTAACGCATCAAGTACAGGGCTGCAATTACCAGCCGCGCAGCTAACCAGCCCGGCAGCAGGTGCTGCGGGAGTGGTGCTGCCAGAGCTGCAGGCTGCACAGCACGACCCTGGTGAGGCACAGCTGCAGCAGTATCAGCCGCAGGACTACTCCTATACAGCATTGGAGCACTGTGCTTGAGCGGTGCAGCTTGTACGAGGGTGTTGTGATGGTGTACAGCATTGCACGCTGTGTATATATTAGAAATCTTTACTGACAACCTATGCTTTCTGCTTGCTGTTGCACTTGTGGACTGCGCAGGGTTGTCGCCTTCACCGCTGTTCTCGGCAAGTGGCCCATACCATCAGCTGCTGCAAGGCAGCAACAGCGCTGCAGTTGCTGGACAGACAGCAGTGCCTACCCCAGTGCGCTGCTCCTGGCTGCTGGGAGTCAACGCCAGCGCACATGGCAGCCTGCTGTGGCTGCGTCAGCGAGGCTTGGTGGCACACCCTGCTGGCACAGTGCTGGTGCTGACAGACCTGGCCAGCCACATGCAGCGCCACCTGCAGCACCACAGCCAGCCCATCAGTGCTGCAGCAGCCAGTAGCGACGGCTCGCTGCTGGCGACTGCACCTGCTGGCGCTGAGCCTGCCAGCGGCTGCGCAGAGGTGTGCGTGTGGGACGCTGCAGCGTGCACGCTGCGCTTCGTGCTGCGCCAGCACGCATCAGGGGTGGGGTTGCTGGCGTTCTCACCAGACAACTACTGGCTGGTGTCAGTTGGTGGAGGCGGCGCTGGCGGGCTGCTGGTGCTGTGGGACTTGCAGGCGGGTGAGGCGGCTGCTATTGGCAAGACACAGAAGGTGATCATGCGCATCATCGCTGGTGAAGGTTGTTGGTGGCGTCATGTCTGTTGAATTCGCTACATGCCGCAGAAATAAGGGCGGCTTACTCCTGCTGCTTTCTTATGTAGCAGCGGCGCTAAACACGCTTGAGCTAGACACTGGTGCTGTGTGGCACTACACCGTTAGGTCCCTGCAACTCAAACCCCTGTTGAAGAAGTTTGAAGGAAGGACTGAGAGCAACAGCGCCGCTGCTGCGCTGTCATGCAGGCTGTCTCAAGCGTTGCCTGGATGCCCTGGCAGCCCCTGCCCAGCTTCCTCACCTGCGGCAGTGATGGCCTGCTGCTGTGGAGCCTGGCTCCCTCCTTCCTAGAGCAGCGGCAGCTGACAGTGCCTGATGCTGCAGGGGCAGCATTTACGGCTGTGTGCAGTGCCGCCAGCAGCGGGTGCCTGCCACACAGCAGCATGACAGGGCAGGAACTTGGCCCTGCTCAGCAAGCAGCACGGCAGGCAGAAGAGGCTGCCACTGCTTTTGCTGCTGACGACAGCGGCACCATCTGGCAGCTGGCCATAGGTGAGGATGTGTCCTGCTGCTGCTGCTGCTGCTTCTGCATTTTCCAGTGTTTGTACTGCTGCATGCACATGTGCGTCCTGCATTTGCCCTTGTACAGCATCTTATCTGCCAGCACTGCCACAAAGTGCTGCATCGCCTGGTGCTGCAGGTGAAGGGTCGCTGCTGGGCTGCATGGCGGTGGCCAGGCTGGCCCCTGGGGAGGTGGCAACACAGCTGCAGTGGTCACAGCCCTCGTCAACCCTGGCAGTGGCAACCAGCAGCGGCCGCCTGCTGCGTTATGAATGCTCCAGCAGCAGCAGCAGCAGCAGCACGCCCTGCCAGCAGTGGTGGGCAGCAGATAGACTCAGTGCCGCAGTAACTGCTGGCTGCCAGCCGCAGCTGCCACAGTGGCAGAGCAGTTGTGTGCCGCTCGTGTTTGACGGTCCGATCACATCGCTGCAGCTGGAGCCTCAGCAGCTGGCTGAGGGAGTGGCTGCCACTGCTGCTGCCACCTGCTGGTATGTGGACGTCCCGCAGCAGCAACTGGCGCCACTGCTGGCTGGCCATGCTGGCAGCATCACAGGGCTGGTTGATGCTGGTGCTGGTGCTGCGGCAGGCAGTGACGGCGCGGCCAGCGATGGGCTGGTTGCGTCCATGTGTGAGGAGGGCTGGCTGGCTCTGTGGTGCATGGGAGGGCAGCCACAGGTGGGATAAGCGCATTTCAATTGCAGCCAGTCAGCAGTGATTGTTTGTTGGTCAAGGCGGGTGCTGTCAGGCGTCACAAACGCAGCCAGACTGCAAGCCGGTTTATACCGACCCTTTCAGCCTGCACACTTTCCAGCAGTGGTGAACATGCATGGCATACTTGCTTGCTGAGTGCGTCCTGCAACCAGCTGATACACCTTCGTCTGGCTGCTTGTGGCTGCAGGCATTGCCACTTGCGGACGTCAGGTCTGAGCATGCAGTGACAGCAGTGGCATTCCAGCCAGGCAGCAGCAGCTGCGTGTTGGGCTATGCAGACGGCCGCCTGGCTCTGCTGGACCTGGCACCACGTGCTGCTGCTGCTGCTGGCGGTGATGGGGCTTATGGGGCTGAAGATCCTAGCAGCAGCAATGGCAGCCTGGGGGTGATTCGCTGGAGTGTGGTGCGCCACGCGTCGCCAGTTTTGAGCTTGGCGCTGCACCCCAGCCAGCCCCTGGTCATGGCAGCCAGCAGGTGAGCGTTGGCAGAGGCGCTGTAGCTGCAGATGCAGCTTTTATGGGAGACTGTGGCACAGCTGTGCTATCCTGGTCTCATCCTGCAGAAGCTGCAACCATGTAATAGGCAAGGGATTACCTGCCATCAACTGCACCACGTTGAGCTGTGACTCGTGTTTTGCTGCAGAGATGGGCTGATCAGTGTGAGCAACACAGAGAGCTCACGGCTGGTGGCCTGCTGCCACGACCTGACAGGCAGCATCACGCCCCTGCACAAGATGGCGGTCAACACCAGTGCTGCAGCAGCAGCAGATGGCGGCAGCAGCGCTGAGGCAGCTGCCAGCAACATTGCTGCAGCAGCCTGGCTGGACCGTGTGCTGGTGTTCTCCGCGCCTTGGCAGGCCAGCAGTGCGCAGGTGCTGTGCTGCTACCAGTGCCCTGAGGTGAGCACGCACACAGCCTGGCTGCGTTCAGTCGGCTCCTTGAGCTAGAGTTGCAGCGAGTTTGGCATCAAGTAGTACTGCAGACGGCAGCGCTGGTAGCGATGTTTGAGGGCGATGCTGATGCACAGCTGCCACTTCTTACACTTGCAAAGTGTGGTAGATTGCTTCCTTACCAATCAGTCCCTGTGCCTGCCGCTGCCATTTGTCGCGCTGCAGGTGCCGCAGTCGCTGGCCACCAGCCGCTCGTCGCTCGCGTTCATCCCAGGCAGCGCCAAGCTGCTGCTGTTCAGCAGCCCCTGCCTGCAGGCGTCAGCCCTGCTGCTGGACATCTCCACAGGCCAGCCCCTGCGGGAAGTAGTGCTGCCTGGCTGCCCCAGCAGCATTGCAGTGAGCCCTGGCGGGCAGCTCAGCTGCGCAAGGCTTGCGTTTGGGCTGGCTGACGGCAGGGTGCTGCTGGCTGATGCAGCAGGGGAGGCCAGCAGGGAGCTGGGTGCATGTGCTGCTGGAAGGGTGCCGGTGGCGTCTTTGGTGTTCACAGCTGGTGGGCAGCTGCTGGTGGCTGCTGCTGGCAACATTGTTAGCGTTTGGGACGCGTGAGGATGAGGCTGGGATGCATGGGCGGTCTTCAAGTTGTTGTGGCCTGATTCAGCTGCATGCCATACAGTGTACGACCATCGTCACATGGTTGTGATTGCATGATGCATACATTGTGCATGTTGCTGCAGGCTCGATATATGTATGGCAGTGTTTTGACTGTTGCAGGCCACGCGCTCCGCTTTGCCTGTCGCATGTACTCTATTGTAATTGTCACAACTTGTTACAGAGTCTTGCCAACACCAGAACACATGGTAGCACTGCCTGTGGTACAACCCATGTTACACCAACAGGCGCAGCAATATGGCTGTGGCCGCCAACAACGGCTGCTATCATACATACCGCCACTGAGCACAGCTGGCAACCACTGAGCACAGCTGGCAGCCACTGCTGGCAAAGATTGTCGTGCATGGCGATGCCTAACCAGAGAATCTGGACACCTCAGCAATGTGCACGATGGTGAAAGCAGCAGCGCCATGGCAATATGCGCATGCTGTGAATATACCCACTACAAAAAGACATCGAAGCACCTAGCCAGATGCTGTGAAAGCTCAAGCCGCTGACGAAGACTACAAGCACCATCATAAGCATTACAACACCAGGCAGCTTGCAATGCATACTTGTGGCTAGTGCTGCAGACATGCAACAGCAGCCTGCTCAGGTTGCACACATGTGCAGCAGTTTCAAGGTGGTAGCGCGGTGCCAACCAAAAAAGGGCACAAGCATTGACGCCGCTGCTGGCAAATTGACCCACTGCATATGATAGAACTAGTGCTATCAGCATGATACTGCTGATGCAACCTGGGCAGCTGCCAGCTTCACCAACTAGGCTGAAGTTTGTCAATGCATGCAGAACCACAGCGCTGCCAGCAAATGTATGTCCCCTACAGGCCGCGGCTGAAAGCGCAGGCACTCCTTGCCTCTATCAAGGGAGGCATGCCTGCTGCTGTAACAGACAGGTAGCATCACTAACATACCATGCTCAAATAACCTGAGGATGCAAGAATACTGCGCACCCCAATTCAGCATGCCAGGGCTCAAAGCAACCCTGGTGCGCTGACGCTTGCAAACCAGCCTCCTGACATGACTGCGCCAAAACACATGATACATACACTGCATATTATACAATCGTTCAGACATTGACCACCCAACAACTAGGCAGCGCTGACAGCGCATGCGGCATCGTGAGCGCAGAGCACAGTCGCAGCTGCTGCCTCTGCACGAGCAGTGCCTGCGCTTCCAGCAGTTTCTGCAGCTGCAGGTGCAGCTGCTGCTGCCGCCAGCACTTCTGCTGCGCATGTGCCCAGCTACATGTCTGGTATGGAGTCCAGGCTGTATCCCTCGACACCATTCCATGCCAGGTATGCTATGCGCACGTGGTAGAAGCCTGGGATGAAGCAGATGGAGCCCAGCACCAGCAGCGCGGTTGCTGCAGCATGCAAAGGGGCACAGACATCACAGAAGCGCATCAGCAGACACCAAAGAAAGATACAGAGAAGCGTAGATAAGAGTGTATGTTGGGACTTGTGCAGCTGCTGGATGTCAAGCTCAGGTTGACAAGCAGAAGACCCAGTGCTGCTGCAGGCGAACGGCACCACGGCAGGCACAGGATAGGCAGCGTCTGCTGAATGCCACTGAGGAGTAGTGATGGATGATATGGCAACATCTGAGCGCCTGCAGGTTGCCCAGAGCATACTTGGGTCTTCATGCAGTGCAGCTTACTGTTGCTGATGCTGCTTCCCCAACTCTGAGCAAACTCACATGAACCTTGGTCTGGACCCTTGTACCATAGAACTATTCCCGTTGTGAGCATGACAGCGCCAGCGAAGCACAAGAATACAGCCAGTGCGACCTTCTTCCAGGGCTTCTTGTCTCGCTCGTCTTCAAATGTCACGTCCTGCCAGCTGGTGGATGCTCTATAGTCTCGGTAGTCTAGAAGTCCCCTTCCATGACTACTGTTTCCCAATCTCATGGTTTCGTTCACTGCTGGCCGAGACATGTGCTGCTTGTGTCTGCCTGTGCTGCAGAATCCTGTCCGTGCTGTTGCAAGTGAGTGCGACGGTCGTTTATATGTACGAGAGCATATTATGGTTCAGCGGCGCCCAGAAACGGGTGTAGTATGGGGGCACATTGGGTCTCGGTTAGTAACCTTGTTGACAGTGGCAGTAACAGTATCCCCTGTACTACTTTGAGGGTTCGAGGTTTTTGGAGTCCAAGGCACGTGCCAGAATGTGTGACCTTTTTTAAATGTTGAGCTATGCCTATGGCAATCGGCTGAATTAACGCTGTTTGTTTTCATTGGCAATCAGATCGGCCGTGCAGTGCCGCACTCCCACAAAGCAGCCAAGTCGCGTGTGCTGCCCATTCACATGATTTTAAGCGTTGCAGTAGCATTCAGAAACTTCAAATAATCCTTTCACAGCGTTGAGAGCCCTCATCAGCCTTCTAGGCAGCCATTTCAGAGCCGCCTCAGCTGTGCAGCAGCGCTGCTCCAGCAGTATGGCGCTGCTCAAATGCAATAACCTGCCTGGACAGCAAGGTGTGTCTCGTTTATGCACATTGTGGGGTAACAGCAAAATGCAGGCAACAGCAAGCATGCTCCTGCCAGTAGTAGCATGTCAGTACCCTTCACACCACATGCTGCTCCGTCCAACACATTTTGCCTGATTTGCTGCTGCCTGCAGTTTGGGCTGCGTACATTGAGGATGCAACGGACCGTCTCGATGTTGCTGCATCTGCAAGCAAAGTCAGCACAGCCTTCCTCGCTTTTGCACCCCTCTGTGGCAAGCAGGTGCAGCCTGTCACAGGCGCAGCAAAGGCCATCAGTGAGATTCTGGATCCCAAGGGCTTGGATGCGTTCAACAGATTGCAGCGCCGTTCGGAGCATGCCTCCTGTGACTTGTGGCAGTTACTGTGGAGGGAAGGTGCTGCAGCCTGGGAGGACTATGTCAAGCAGTCATTTGCAGCTGCGATGAGCCTGGATCTGGAGGAAGCTACAGTGAAATACTAGGTAAAATAAGAAGCAGCAACCGGGCACCAGCAAAAACTGGTTGAACACCAATGGAATGCAGCCAGACATTGTAAGAAGCAGAGTATTTGCTACCACTGGCAAAGCATTCTGTCAAACTGCAATGATCACCCCAAACCCTTTTGCTTGCAACATACAGCTGTGTTGTATCAAAAGACCAATTGGTTGCTTACATACACACAACGACTGCCTGCACCTGCATCCTTCCTACTTGCACAGCTGGTGTATGAGCACACGGTTCCTCTGGCATCTGGCCGGTACCTATGCTTTCCAGCTGACAGCGTGGGAGTTGCTGTCAGCATGAAGCACACCATCCAGTACAGGCAGGCAGACGGGAGCCTGGGGGAGATGGAGGTTGACCTGCTGTTCCCTGGCACAGCACGCGCCGTGGTGCGCCTCATGGAGGCTTGGTGGGATGCCAAGGCAAGTACCCTGCAGACAGGGGCCAACTTTGCTGCAGATTGGGTTAAGAAGGGGCCATTGTTGCCACAAGGAACTGCCATTATCTGGTCCAACTAGGTTGTGCTGTGTCAATCTGGACCATTCCTGACCAACAAATGTCAATTTCTTGTCTAATTAGACAGTGGCAGATGACTGTGCTTGAATGCACAAGCTACTCCTGTGACAGTGTGTGTCTCATTGGACATGCAGACGTATAGGGAAACCATTTGTGTCAGGCTAAATCCTCCCAACCTGCACATGTTCTATTCAAGCACCAGCAGTGCTACTTGAAAGATGGGCCAGGGTATGTTGAGACCAGCAGCATGATAACACTCAAGTTCTGCTTGCACCAACTGCTCATTTGACACTCTGCTTAGTAGTGCAACTGTCTGACAGCAAGTGTTTTGTTGGTCCAGGGTGGCAAGCCGTCTACCAAGGAGGCCAAGGTGGCTCATTCAGCTGCCAAGCCAGACTTTCGTGCAATGCCCACGCGGTTCAAGACCAATCTGCTGGTGCTGCAGTACTGGCAAGGCGAGCTGCTGACTTCACTGGTGGAGGTCAAGTGAGTTGCTGAGGGTCAAGTCTGGGTTTCTGTTTATATGCCAACCAAAAGTGTTGACAGGGCTGCTGATCACCTTGCGCAACATTTATCTAAAGCTTTATGTCCACCTGGCCAGCTAGCCTGCTCAATCTTCATACTCCAAAGTTCAGGTTTCAGCACCAACCTATTGGTTAGGCCGGGTTTGCTTTTAATCCTTGAATCTTTGGCAAAGATTCAAAGATTCAAGAGGCTGCCCACATGCTCATGAATTTGCTTTTAAACACGGCTTGAATCCTTGAATCTTTGAATCTTGGCCAAAAAGAGCTGCCATGTGGGGTTGCAGAAAAAAAACAAAAAACTTTTTTTCATTCCCTATACAACAACTTAAAATCCTAAGATTCAAAGATTCAAGGATTCAAAGAGGTCATTTAAGACCTAGTTCCCCTTTAGTTTGTAGCTATCTGCACAAAAATGGCAAAGATTGAAGAAGATTCAAAGATTCAAGGGGGCTGCAAAACATGCTTATGAAATTTCTTTTAAACATAGGCACCCTAAGCTGGCTTGCTATCATCCTGTTTTACCAAAGCCTGGTTACTTCCCAATTTCACATCTGCATGTTGACAAACATGCCCCTGATGCGTACTGCTGCTGCTGGTTGCTTTGCAGTGACGTCATGCTTGCCAACAAGGCAGCTGGCAAGCCCAACTGGTATCACCCAGCCAGCCTGACATCTGGAGGCCGCTACGCCAACGGCTCAGCACCTATGCGCTGCGTACAGGCTGCCTCTGGCATGCTGGCCAGCTCTTGGCACATGTACACCAGCCGCCGGCAGGCAGAAGGCATTCGCTGGCGCTGGTCACTCACGGGTGTTGAGGGTGTCTCTGAGGAGAGCACTCCCCCTGTCTGGGGGGTTGGCATGGCTGGGCTGCTGCAGCTCTTTCAGGAGGCACAGGGCACAGGGTTCTACATGGTGAACTGGGGCTGCAAGGTGAGCTGAGCCATGGTGCTCCTCTTTCCTCTGGAAGCAGCACACACAGCCAATATCTGCAGGGGTTTTAGTTGAAACATTGTATTCTGGGTTGTGCTGAAAACCACATCCAGTCATTAGAATGCCAGCTAGCACTGCATGCTGCGGATGGGCTGGGGACTGGGGACTTGGGCCTTCTGTCTCCACATTCATCATTCAGCTCAGGTGTACCAGTGCCATGCATATATCATCAAGTGACTTGCTTCATTTCATGCCATCTCATGCTCCCATCTGCACCCACGCAACCTACTGTTGGCTGTATGCCAATGGCTTCAACCAGCTTCCGCACCTGTGCACTGACAGTGTGCTGCTGCTATCGCTGCCCTGCTTGTGCTGATGTTGAATTGCAGAATGAGTATGCCTATGGGGACCCTGACTACGTGTCCTTTCTGCCGCGCTGCATGTCGGGCCTCTGTCTGGGAGCAACCGTGAACCTTGCAATGGCAGTGCTGACCTTCTTCCAGCCAACGAACCCAAGCCGGCCCATTGTGCAGACCAAGAAAGCCCAGCCAGCCCAGCCACGGCAGACACTGAACAACGCGAGGGGCTACGTGTGGCCCTATGGAGACCTGAAGCATTTGCCTGCTTTCGATGATGACACAGCTGCTGCACCTACAGACACAGCCATGGCGAAGCTCAACTCTGCCATCAGCAGTGCCAGCTTCCTGGGCAGCAGCTGGGACAAGATACGAGCTGCAGGTGGGTGGTGGGGTCACCTGCTGTTGCAAAGGTTTGGCCCTGGGCCCATCTGCTGGGCTTCAAGGTCTCCTGCTGGGCCTTGCTGGTCTTTTGGAGGCTGCGTTGTGTTTGCTATGTGCCAGTAGCCATGTTCACAAAGGTGCCTTTCCTGCATTTTCATCAGCTGCCAGCTGGCACACACAATCCATGGTATGTGTGGTGATTGCTGGCGCAATCCGCTGGGCTTCAATACAGGAGGGCTGCTGTGCCTTGCTGACTGCATTCTTGCTCAATGACAATTCAACACTGGATCAAACATGTATCTACGCTTACGCAACCTGCTGTGTCACACTCCCCCCTCTTCCCCGCTGGCCACTTGATGCTGCCGGCACGGCAGCCGCACCCTCCGGAGCAGCAGCTGGTGCCAAGCACAATGACCCCAGCTTCTACAGCATGCGGAGCACCCTGGCCGGTGAAGTTTCACTGATGATGCAGCAGCTGGGGACGGCATCCGACACAAACCTACCAGCAGACATGTGGAGCTGGTATATGATGCGAGCTGGACGCAGCAAGGATTCCACATCTTACAAGACCTACATCAACAACTACACCAGCGCCTTTGGCAACCGCCTGGACTACCTGCGTGCTGTCGGCAGGGCACTGCAAATAGTCCAGTTCCGGCAGTCTATGCTTGGCTGGTATGTTGCTCCAAGGGATTAGGCACAGGCCAGCAGCAGCATACTAGACGGAGTTGCTCTGTGTAGTGTGTGACATGAGCAGGTTTATGAGATGACCCAAGTCATGCGGGGTGTGATGACCACATTTGGCATCACAGTTGCTGGTGTAACAATTTCCTGATCTCATGACCTGCAATTTTATCATGCTACAGAGCTCCTGTGCTAGCATTACAAGGTGTCAGCGGTGGTTATGTTGACAGTGCAAACAATCAGCCTTGTAACTGTTGATATCTGATGGATCATGGCTCATTCCTGCGTGCTCACAGCAACTGACAGCACCCAAAACATATCGCTGCTGCATGCAGGACACCAGTCAATGCCAACCGGGCTGTTTGTAATGACCTGTCAGAGTCTCAGAAAGCAGCTCTGCAGCACGCAGTGGAGCTGACACAGCGCTACCAAGCCAATGCAAGCACATCTGCCATCTGGGATCACCTGATCACCCTAGTTGAAAAGCGTGGCAGCCTAGCGGACATGCTTCAGGCAGTGGCAGGGCCCTTGCTGCATCAGTATACCACGCCAGCTTTCCAGGCTGGACCTGACCTGCAGTGGCTGCGTATGACCCCAACAGGAGCAACAGCGTACAGCAACAGCGTCCTAGCCAAGATCGCAGCTGCAAACACCACACTGTTTGGTGCATCACCAGCTCCCAGCAAGCTGTTTCTGTTTCAGAACACAGTTGATGTGCTGTGCTGTGATGTAGATGCCATCAAATTGTCACTTGCAGCGCCCGAGGCACGAGTGCAGGCTAGCGTGGGTGCAGCGGCGCATGCAGTTCTGTCAGCGCTGCAGAGCGCTGCTGCGGTAGCTGCTGCCAACGCACACGGCGATGAGGCTGCAGCTAGCAGGGCGGCACAGGCTGCAGCTGCAGCAGCACAGTCAGCGCTTCAGCATGCCCAGCAGTTGCAGGTGATAGGAACAAATGCAGCCCCAGCAGTCAGTCTCCGCGCTAGCATCCCTCTGCAGGCGCAGCAGGCAGCAGAAACACCTGTGGGCAATAAAGAGCCAGCTGCAGAGCTTGAAGCAGAGCCAGTAGCAGAGCTGGCAGCAGTTGGTGACACAGGGGGCTTGGACAGCAGCACAGACATGGGGACTGCAGCATGTGCCACGGTGGCAGCATCGCTGCAGCAGGCAGCTGCAGCTGCTGATATGGCTGCAGATTTGGCGCAAGGACAGCAGCCGTATGTCCTCCCCCGTGGTGTTGGCATGCTTATGCTGCTGCCTGATAGCTGGGGCGGCAAAGCAGTGCAGCTGCGAGCAGGCAGGGCGCTGGTTGCGGAACAGCGGTTCACACACTACAGCATTGTGCAGCTCATGTCAGCAGCAGGAGTACTGCTGCAGCAGGGTTCACAGACTGTGCAGGTCCGTGTGGCAGCAGAGTTTCTGACAGCAGGCCCAACACCACAGCAGCAGCAGCAGCTACTCACAGGCCATTGGTCAAAGAAGGCTTACAAGCTCAGCGTGACCCCTGGTGTGAACCTGCTGCTGCACTGCAGCCCCACACACAACTGGAGCAAGAAGTTTACGGCCAGCTGTCCTGCTGCTTGCAGCAGCTACGAGGCTCTCTACACAGGTCTCTCTCCGGCCAAGGTCACATCCGCACTAGGTGAGCAAGGGGTTCAGCCGAGCTTCAAGGGTTTGAAGATTCAATACATCAGTTTCTGTGTTATTAAAACTTTTGAGTGCTGCCAGGAATGCTTTCAAGTGCTTGTTGCTGGGATGCTGCCTATAGACTTTGAATAGCCTGGCCGAGTTGCTGGCCTCTCCTTTCAGCAACTCGTAATAATCTATTTTGAGCTGAGCAAGTGTTCGCTCAAGCTTACCACGCATTTCAACTAGGGAAGGCGCTTGCTGCCTTCCCTGTCTTGCTGTAGTTTGCTGCGATGGTGGCTGAATTGCTTGTTGGGATGTTGTGGGAGTATTGGCAGTTCCCACTGGTAGTGACGGCCTGCACTCATACACAGTCTGCAGATTCCGATGATGGAACACAAGGCATTGTGCAATAGCATCTGCAACGTCGTGTCTTTGTGCAGGGGGTAATGAGTTCCAGGCTGACAGATCATGATTTCTGTGTGCAAATGCATTGCCAGGCACAGCAGGGTTCAGGATATTGCTGACAACTTCAACCACGCGCTGCTTTCGCCTCCACCGACTATCCTGTTTCCAACCATGAATATTCAGGAATGGGTACCGCTTTGTTGCATGGATTATCCTAACAGGAATTTCCTTTTGAACAAAGTACATTCCTATGCACGATTCCAACTGAAGTGGGAAGACCAGCCCACGTGAAGCCTCCTGGTCAAAATATTGCATCTCTATCAGGCAGTAGTAAGGCCTGCCATTGAGCAGGGTCTCAACCTGGTGAACAACGCTATCTAGATGGCCCTTCACTTCTGCTGGGTCATGCACCACATACGCATGCTCATCCAACAGCTGTGTCTTTGCCAAGTACAGTATATTTTGAGCTGTTGGCTTGCCATCAAACAAGCATACTCCACAGTTTTGGGATCCAACATCAATGCTTAGGCAGATTTCATCAGGTGGCTGTGGGGTTGGCCGAAGCATTATTGATTTGTTACATATTGCCCACCAAATATTTTCTGCATGTTTTCGCTGTTGCATCGCAGGCCGCTTGACATATGAGCCATGCAGACCAGTGAGGCAGTGCGCTCAGCAGCAGCAGCAGCAGGCAGTTGCTGTTAACAGCGCCGCTGCAGGCCTGCTGGGTGTTGGGCCTGAGCAGCTAGCAGGAGTGGTTGGCAGGGCTGCCGGGTCACAGCCTCAGGGTATGGGTGACCCAGCAGCAGCAGCAGCATCCATCTCAGGGCAGGCAGCAAACAAGCAGCAGCTGCTGGCAACTGCATTGGCAGGTGTGACCGATTTGACCATGTGTGCAGATGCTCCGGCAGCGGATGCTGCATTTGCTGTTGCATGGAGCTGCATTGCTGCCCTGCTAAAAGGCACTGCAGCTTCTGGCAGCGCCGCTGCTTCCGTGAAGCAAGATCTGCAGTCATTGTACCTGGCTGTGGCAGCTGGTGAAGCAGCAGATAAAACAGTGCTTCAACAGCTGATGGGGCAGCTGCGAAAGCTTGCTACTGGCAGCAACAATGTTGCTGGACTGGCAGCAGGCAGAGGTGAACCAGCAACAATGCCACTGGCATTACCAGCGGCTGCAGTCACAGGAATGTCTGATGAGAATGCAGTACCAGTGTGCATGGACGCTGAGCTGACAGAACCACCAACCGGCCTGGTGAACAGCAGCAGCAGCAGCAAGCGTGCAGCAGCAGGAGGCAGCAGCAGCAGCAGCAAAAGGCTCAAGGCCACAGCAGCAGAGAGCAGAGCACCACCAGACTGGGCGGACAGGAGGGTTGGTCGGTGGGTGGATGAGGAGTACTACGTGCAGCTGGGAGATGTGGTCATTATGCAGGTGGATGAAAGTTGTGACAGCGATCCCTGCACTTTTGTTGTGGAGCGCAGCAGCAGTGCCACGGGCAGCAGTGCTGGCAGTGCCGTGGGATCAGCTGCTGCTCGGGCTTGGATGTTTAGGGTGGAGTCTTTTGGAGGCACGGGTCGGGAGGACAGCAGCATGATGGCACGGTTTTACTATACCACACAGCGGGATGTGCAGCAGCCGCTGCTGTTCAAGCGCAAATCAGAGCGGCTGCTGCTGGGCAAGGTGCAGGGCATTGTGCACACACTGATGCCATCCAGTGTGAATGAGGTGTTGCAGCAGCTCGATGCACAGTTGGTGGAAGAGGTAGTAGGGGCTCTTTGGCAGAAGGTCGATACTGAGTAGTGTTGCTGCTGCTGCTGTTTGTGTCCAGGCATGCATGCTGGGCATGTTGTAAGTCGTCAAGTGTGTCTGTTTGGTGACACCAGGAGTGATGCTACAGAGCTGGGCAGTGGGCTCAGCATGTCTAAATAGACAAGCTAGCAGTGCCATATAGTACGGTGTGACAATACGTAGCAACATTGGTAATGCCATGACAAAACCACTGGATAGATAGTTACATGGTGTAAACAAGCGACTACGTCGCAACTAACACCTCGATGACAAAACCACTGGGCCAGCTATTAATTGTGCATGTGGCTCGTCGTATCTGTTCTGGCATGGTGCTGTGGTGAGCAGAGCTTCTCACCTTCGATCCTATTGTCCAGCAATTGCACCGCTGTCTACCTTAAAACCCCAACATGGACATGACTTACATGGACAGGCGATTATAGTGATTCTCTGTACAAAACACATTTTGCGTCTTACAAAATCGGTGAGGAACGCGTTCGGTCTGTTGCAGTTTCTCTTGCTGTTCGTCTTGCTCGCTGGACGAATCCAAGCTAGCATCGCGCCTCCATTGGATTGGATTGCCTCCACGTTCCTCCTGATCGTAGCTTTCATACTTGAAGCATTTAGCACTTGGGTCACAGCAAGGAGCTGGTTGGGTCACAGCTTCCTTTAACGTCGCAGGAGCAATATGCTCAGATAATGTGCATGCATGGGCTGCTGCTCGCTCTGCTCGTGGCGTTAGCTGTGCATCAGCAATTGTCCATCATGCAGCTGTTTGTCCTCTTTGCAGATGCCTCTCATCAGAGTGACGGTGCAGCCGTCAGGGATGCAGAAGGTGTTCGACGTGCCAGAGGGAGGAGCGCCATGTGATGTGTTGGCTCTGCAACTGAAGGAAGAGTTTGGCTCTGGCAATTTGCACCATGCAGGCAGCAATAACGCATTGCTACCGCTGGCCAACGTGTACCTTCAGGATGGCGATTATGTCTACAGAACATTTGCAGGTAGGCGATTATTGAGGTCCTGTTCTCTGAATACATGCTGCCTAAGCTATGCTGCTCTATGTTGTTCTGCCCGGCATCATGCATCCTCCTGTATGCTGCATGCCACTGTGCTGTTATGCTGCATGCCACTGTGCTGTTATGCTGCATGCCACTGTGCTGTTATGCTGCATGCCACTGTGCTGTTATGCTGCGGTATGCTTTGTTCAACCCTTTGCTGAGTGCCCTGCCCTGCCCACCTGTCCTTGCATGTACTCGTCACGGCTCCCTCCTGGCTTCTTGTCTCTTCCCCACAGCAGCAGCAGCAGCAGCAGGTGAGTCATGCATCTGCTTGCAATGGTGCTTGTGGCAAGCCTGCCAAACCAGCATTGCTTGTGCTGTGTGTGGAGCAGCAGTGCAACCCCTTGCAACAGCATGGCTGGTTGTCAGGAGTACAACCTGCAGCACATTATGCAGCATGCTAGATGTCATGCATGTCTGCTAATCATCAACATCAGCGAGACATCTAAGGTTCACAACCATGTAAAGGCTTATGCTGCAACTTGGTTGCATCTTCCTGCTATAACACATTGCCATTCCAAGTGCATTAGGCACCACACACTGCACACATTGGTTGCTATTTGTGTGCACTCTGCGCTGTCAAAACGTAAGGCGGTGTCAACAAGACAAGAACACATTACTGTTCTTCACTGCTGGATGCTGCTGCATGCAACAATGTACTCATTGCACACCATTGTCAACCTGTGCTTGACACATGTGCTGCCCTGCCCTGCTCCTGTGCATGCGCCATCATCTGCTGTTTCTTGGTGGCCCATGCTTTACAACAGCAGCACTACCAGGTGAGTGTTGGAGTTGCATGCTGGATGGCATGCAGCGCCCGCCTGTGGTGCATGCCAGCAGTTGCTGCAAACTCTTCTGCAAGATTAGTTGCTGGTCCCATGCAAAGGGTTTCTGCAGCTTGAGCTGCCACAGCAGCATGGATTAGTCTATGAATATATTGATTATGCAAGCTGGGTTAGCACATGCTGCGCGTGCCCACCAAGCAGTGCTTTGCTATGGCGTATTTTACAATGTGCTTGTAAAGCAGTGTTATGAGGCATGCTTGAACACTTCCACAATACCAGGCAGCCCTGCAGCACCATCCTGCATTCTCCTGTGCGCAGCATGCCACTGTGCTTTCATGTTGCAAGCTTCTTTGTTAAATCTTTTGCTGAACCTGGCCCTGCCCGTGTGTCCTTGCATGTGCTATTCAAGGCTCCCACCTGGCTTCTGTCTCGTCCCCATAGCAGCAGCAGGTGAGTCATGCATGTGCTTGCAATGGTGCTTGTGACAAGGCTGCCGAACCAGCATTGCTCGCCGCTGCGTTTCAAGCAGCTGAGAGACCTCTTGCAGCGGCAGTGTTGGTTGTCAGGCGCACCGCCTGCACCACCATCTGCAGCATGTTAGCTACCAGTTTCGGGCATGTCTGCTCGTGATAAGCACCAGTGAAGCATTTGAGGTTCAAAACCACATGAAGGTTTTTGCTGTTGTCAGTTTTGTTGCAGCAACACAAAATGTCCGCAACAACACTCTGCTCTCCCAATTGCTATATGCACCATATAGCTGTGCTCATTCATGTCGTGTGGACTTTGCCCTGGAATCAAAGGCAGAAAATACGGCGCATTGCCATCCTGCCCTCCTGATGCTGCGTTCATACAATATGCTCAACTGCACACAACACTGGTGTTGACCTGTGCTGCACATCTGCCCTGCCCTGCTGCTGTGCATGCGTAATCTAATTATCTGCCATGTCTTTGTGGTGTCCTGCTTTAAACCACAGCAGGTGAGGTTTGGATGGTGTTGCATGCTCTGGTGGAATGCTAGCATGCATGAGCTGATTTTGCATCTCAGCAGGCTTACGAGCTGGCCAAGCAGTGCTACAGCCCTGTCAACTAATATATGCTGCAAAGAGTCCTACCCATCTACTAGATGCTGATATACTTCCACTAGATGCAGTACTTTACTAGAGTACTGCATTGGCTACCATACACATCATGCCAAGGCTCAATCAGACCGGTTCTGCTTTGGACCTCGAGCAAGAAGCACTTCAGCACCCTGCTCAGTCATGTGCTCTGCTTGCCTCGCCTCTTCTGTGACCTAGTGGGCCTGTGATGCTCTTTCAACTGACTGGTCATCGTGTTGTTGCCACCTTCGTTATGGTTGCCAGGCCAAGAAGAGCACTTCAACAAGGTGATCGACGGGTTGCAAGCCATTAGTCGTCAGTTGGCCCCCTTCGAGGCGGCCATGCAGCCAGTGCAGGTGAGCATCAAATTTGAAGCAATGGTGAATATCAGGGGGTTGCAAGCACAACAAGGTTTGCTTTGGATGCCTTGTGTATGGCTGCTGTGGCCCTTTGTCACTGGCTGCATGCAACATTGTTGCAAAGCTTTCCAGTAATTGCTGCGCCAAAAATCCTGCTACTGGAGTTGTGTACTCAATGTTGCAGTATTTGCTTTGCATGCTTGTTGTGTGCAGATATGGCCCACGCGTCTCTTTTATGGCCAAGCTAAAAAGGCACAATAACTATAGGAGCGGCTATGTTGTATGGCAGGTGGGGTTCCCAGCCAACGCCTTGGCCAACCGCCTTGGGGCCCTGATGGCAACCTCGCACTGGAGGGTGTGCTGGGCGATGTGGTTCCAGGCAGTCGTGTTCCCTGTAGCCCTGTTTGTGTTGGTTTACTATCTGGGCAGCATGACAGGAGTGGTGAGCTGGGTGTTGGGGCTAGGAGGCGTGGTGGTTTGGTGGCTGGGGGTCTTTAGGGACCACCAGAAGGACGATGTTGCTTTCCTGCAAAAGCACATCAAGCTGGTGCGCGAGATTGTCAGCAAGCAAGAGGCTGCTGCTAATTTGTTGACGGAGAGATGGGGCATACCTGTTGGCCATGCAGCCTTGGATCACTTGACAGTAGTGCAGTACAAGGCCCTGCTAGATGACACGTTGCAGCGTGAGAAGTACCTCTGCAGCCGCTTTCACATGGTTGCTGCTTGCAGAACAATAGGAAAGTCCAGTTTGCGACGCCGTCACCTGTACAGCCATATCATTCACGTTGGTTGTGTCCTTTGTGTGCTTACTAAGATGTAGCCCGCAGTACAAGTTGGAGGGTTGAGGTTTTTCGGATTCCAAGGCACGTGCACAAATGTGTGACCTTCAGTACGTTGGCTTGCTTTGATCCGAGTATTGTAGGGTAACCTGGGCACTCGCTTACCCTCAGATTACCCTAAAGCGTCACTATAACCGGATGGTTTTGGCGATTACCTCAGTACAGCAGCAGGGTAATCGCCCCTACTGGTACAGCAGGTTACCCTGCTAATGCACTGGCTCTACCTGCAGGTAATGGTGCCCTGTCGTTGGTAGGGATCAAGAGCAGTAGCAGAAGTATTTCCAGGTGCAGCTGCGCTCGTTTATCATAGAGTAAGGGTGGGCGCTAGGCGTCTGCAGGCAAGATGTGGTCGGGTGTAAAGAATGTTGCGGTACTTGAAGGCGCATGAACGCAAGTAAAGCAGATAAACTCCCCCCTTTTGCACACGTCGCTGGTGACACTGCTCATGCAAATTCTACAGGCTCATGCTCACGAACTGGCTGCACCACTGGTAAGTGTTGCTGTTTATGAATCCGGATGCACCACAAGTAGCAAGCAAACTGATCCAAAAAGCTTCCGGGGCGCCGACCCTTCAGCTGTCCAGTAAAGCACGCAGGAGTGCATGCTAGCTCTGCGATACCTGAATAATTACCTGAAGGCAGCAAAATACACAGCAGCAGAAGGAGTTGGCTGGGCCGGCGCCCTCAGCGATCCTCCTTCTGCCACTGGTCTTGTAGTCCTTGGGCTGTTGCCAGTTCCTTTGTCGTGACAGGCGGCACAAATCGCATGAATGAAGACAGCCTGCTTGGAGAGAAAGACATGTGGCAGCTTGTGCGTCGTCTGTGCCCTAAGCCTGTCAGCGAGGCAGTTTACAGCGTCATGCAGCATCCATCTGGGCATGTGGCATCTACCCCAGCTGAGAAAGCTGATGCTTTCAAGTGTCATTATGAGCGCGTTGGCAGCCATGCAGCATTTGCTTCCTCCAACCCCCAGTTTGACGCTGCACACATGTCCCGAGTTGCAGCCAATGTGCAACAGTATTTGCAAGACTCTGCTGACTCCCCTGCCACGCCGCTGGACCTGCCCATCACTGCCGCCGAAGTTTCCGACTGCCTGCAGAGGCTACGCACTGGCAAGGCCGGCAACCCGGCTGAGGAGGGCATTGTCAATGAGCTACTCAAGTATGGAGGCAGCACGGCCGCAGATATGTTACTGCAGTACTGCAATCTGATGTGGCAGCTTGAGCAAGTGCACCAGGTGCCAGGTACAGTTGTGAACATGCCCAAGAAGGGTGACCTGACAGACCCCACCAACTACCGTGGTATCACCCTGCTTAGCGTGCTTTACAAATTTTACACCAGCGTTCTCAACCAGCGCCTCATCAACTTTGCAGAAGGCAAGTCAGTGGCGGAGAGCACGACACAGCAACGGCAGCAGCAACAGCAGGCGCAACAGCAGCAGCAGCAACAGCAGGCGCAACAGCAGCAGCAGCAGGCACGTCAGCAGCAGCAGGCGCAACAGCAGCAGCAGCAGGCACGTCAGCAGCAACAGCAGCAGCAGCAGCAGCAGCGTGTAACTGCTGCTACAGCAGCAGGAATGCCGCTGCTGCACGAGAGCCAGAACGGCTTTCGTCCCAAGTGCAGCTGTGCTGACCACCAGAGTGTGCTCAGTGAGATGTTGGGTGGGAGGAAAGCTGAGGGGAAGGATTCTTATGTGCTGTTTGTTGACACCTATAAGGCTTTCCCAACAGTGTGGCTTGATGGGCTGTTTCAAAAGCTGTGGGACAAGGGTGTGCGTGGAAAGATGTTCCGTGTACTCTACAACTTGTATCAGGGTGCACGCAGTGTGGTGTCTCACGAAGGACATGTCACTGAGAGCTTCACATGTGACCTTGGTTTGCATGAGGGCGATGTTATTTCCCCCACACTGTACCTGTACTTCATTGATGATCTGCTGCATGAGGTGCATGCAAAGCACCCTGGCATCACCCTTATGGGGCCTTGTGACGAACCTGCTGGTCAGGTTGTGGCAGCCATGCAGGCTGATGACTTTGTTGCTGTGTGCGGATCTCTGGCTGAGGTTCAGGCTGTGGCTGCAACAGTTTATGAATACAGTTGTAAGTGGCGGTTCAAGCTGAATAGCTTGAAGTCTGCTGTCATGCATGTCTCACCAGCTAGACAGCCCAGCCAGTTGGCTGACTCTGGCATCATTTGGAATGGTGTGCCTGTTCCTGTTGTATCAGAGTACTGCTACCTTGGCCTGTGGTTCAACAATGCCTGCAACTGGAATACGCACTTTGAGAAGATGTTGGCAAAAGTGCATCGTGTGAAGGGTGGGCTCATGCCAGTTTGGAAGAGCCGGCTCATCAGCATGGAAGTAAAGCGTATCATTCTGCTTACATGCGTTCGCCCGATTGTTGAATATGGCAGTGAGGTCTGGTTTCCGTCAACTGCAAGGCAACTGCAACAGATTGACAAAGTGCAGACTGACATCATCAAGTGCTCAATGCGTTGTGGCAAGGAGCGCCCTTGCACTTCACTTGTTCTGGCTGAATGGGGTGTGAAGCCATTGCACATGTGGCTTCATCAGAGGGCGATGGGGTATTACTTTAGGGTTCAGCGTATGCAGAACTGTCGGTTGCCACATCAGGTGTTTTCAGCTGAGTGGAAGCGCCCTAGTGGTGCTGTTGCGGTGACACCTTGGCATAAGTATGTGCAGAGTTTGCTTTGCAAGTATGGTGTGGATGTTGAGGCGGCGGCTGATCGAGCCAATGCGTGCAAGAA